>JAXGGA010015229.1:0-29775 GCA_038373865.1 Uloborus plumipes
TTTGGGTTTGGATTGACAATTTGTGCATATGTGACTTTTTTTACATAAAAAACCCTCCTCACTAAGAAACTATGTGACTTTATTAACATGATTCTGTTTTCATTCGACTCAGCATGAAAAATACACAAAAATAGACACCCCACTTGCTTATATACTTAGACCATGATTTTTCGCCCCCCCCTGCTTCCCCCCTTAAAAAGGGGGGAAGCGTACAACATAATGTCGGGTACTTTTGAGGTTTTACTTAGAACGACATGAAAAGACTTTGTGTCAAAAAAAACGTCGGGTTAAAATTATTCCGAAGAAAAATGCTAAAGTTACTGGACTAAATAGAAGATTTTACAAAAAGAAAAGCAATAAGGGTCATTTTCACCATATGCTTACATTTCAGAATTCTTGAGTAATTTTTTTAACTTGCTATTTTCTTTTAGAATCACTAACAGAAGTTTTGTCACATATTTTAGGTGTGTGAAAAAGTAATTGCTTGTACACTTTGATGCATAATTTAGTATTTAAATGCTGTTGTAAAACTTTAAGTTGAAAGGAAAATTGTCTTTCGTTACAATACAAAATCAATATGAAATCTCACTTTTAAACTATATCATAGTGCCTAGAACCAACTTCATTTGAAATTATTTGCATTCCTGAAGCTTAATATGATGTTTGTGGTTATTAAAATATTGATCAAAAACTGTATGGACTTGACATTTGGTAACGGATTTGACCAGTAACGGACTTGACATTTCAACCAAAATGTCAAATTACGGCTAGGTTGTCGAATTTAAAAATTAAAACAACAATATGCATTTTCTTACAGTTGTATAATAAACGATATTTCGCGTAAAAGTTAAGAAAAGTTAAAAATTAATACTAGAGTCTTTGGTAACTTGACAAAGAATAAAAATACGCACCTGGAAGAAATCTTGTTCGAAACGCCAAGGCAAGACTTCTCGACTCAGAAAAACAAAATGGTACGAAATAGTTACGTCACTAGTTTGTTAAGTTAACTGAATACGGGTTACCATCTTTTGACTGCAATAATTACCTTTTTTAGAGAAAATAGGCTTAGGGTAACGGACTTGACAAGAACTGCCGGACAAAATCTATTCACACATTTCTTTATGAAAAAAAAATATTATTGTCAATATTTATTATGAATATCATATACTAATAGTCAATATATAAAAATAATTTGTCGTATATACTTTTTTATGCAATTAAGTATATAAAAAATAGTTGAACTTGCGAAAATTGGAAATGGACAAGCGTTTTTGCCTTGATTCTCATTTTTAAAGACTTATATAAAAATAAATAAATTTTCATAATTTTTTGAGTGATAGAATTTTTTTGAGGGTACTTTTTACAGAAAATAATTGTTCGCATTGAATTTAACATATACGTTATGCTTCAAAATCGTCTCTTTAACCTCTGGACAGCAAATGTAAGCAAATTTTGAAAATGACCCATACAACAGTTTGCGTTACGAGAGAGCACTAAATATGTGTGTGTTAAAAATTGTAACTTTAGATCTCCCTAACTTAGAATATTGGTACTACTTTCATTTCTGAGCTGGAACAGGTTTTTGGAACACTATTAATCAAGTTCTTTTGCCTCCTTGTTAACAAATTTATGTGAAAAGTTAGTTTAAAATTAGGGGTTAAAAAAGAAAAATAAAAGAAGCTCAAAGATATTGTGAAAGGATGTTTGTGGCTGGCCTGCGCCCAAGCGGCCCCATAGCACCTACAGACTAGAAAATTGGTACAAAATTAGTTCGAGCCCCGTAGATTTGCACCTGGGAGCCATTTCTTTAAATTTCGAAATAGTTTTTTTTTAAAATTAATTTTTTAAGTATAAATTTCACTTTCTTCACCAAATTAAGGGGCAAAGAAATCCCCCCACCCCCTAATGTTATATATCGTGGGAAAGAGTTTTTTTTTTCTAAAAAAGAAGACTTGTGTTCCATTTCTCTCCAAATTATAATAGGATGTAGAAGTGATTCTAATTGAGCCATTTTTCAAGGATAGCCTCGAGCAAAATTATATTACATTCAACCAAACAGCTCCAAAATCTTTTAACTGAGGTCGCGTTCGATAAGCAAAACCGGTGATTCTTCGTTTCGTTTATTCTTCGTCTTAATTCAACGAAATATACAGGATTGCTTTTATCGCATATTTTCTAGACTTTTTTTTTAACATTTAAAAAAGGTTGTGTCATTTCTCTTATGGTATTTTATTTTGTTTAGTTGATTTCATATGAATTACATTGCGTGTTTAAGTTATTTTTTTTTCTGCCAGGGAAAGGAGCTGGATTTTCTGCTTGCGCTAGACATTTACTATTTTTTTTAAAAATTATGTACTTTTTTTTTTCATTTTTACTTTCTTCTGTATCTAATATATAGAAGAAAGTATTGCTTTCGTGAAAATTTTCGAATGTCAAATTTTGACGGATTTGCACGTTTTGAGGTGCGCTGAGTCCATTTCGACCATTTTTGGAAAATGTCTGTCTGTGTGTCTGTGTGTCTGTCTGTGTGTCTGTGTGTGAGTGTATGTGTGTGACCAGTTTTTGTGACCGCGCTAGAGCAAAAACTACTGCATGAAATCGAACAAAAATTTTTGCACATATGTACCACTATGTGAACTGGTGCACCTGACTTTTGTTAGCGAATTCCTCCAAGGGGGGTGGAGCAATCGCACGTGTTCTGCGCGAGGATGATTGCTATATCTCAGGAAGTAACCGGCGGAATCAAACGAAAATTGGTTCATAGGTAGACCCTACTAAGTACAGGTGCTGATTCAATTTGTTTGTCAATATCTCGAAGGGGGGTGGAGAAATCGTACGTGTTCTGCGCGGGGGTGATTGCTATATCTCAGGAAGTAACCGGCGGAATCAAACGAAAATTGGTCCATAGGTAGACCCTATAGAATACAGAAGTTGATTTTATTTGTGTGTCAATATCTCGAAGGGGGGAGGAGCAATCGCACGTGTTCTGCGCGGGGGTGATTGCTATATCTCAGGAAGTAACCGGCGGAATCAAACGAAAATTGGTCCATAGGTAGACCCTATTGAGTACAGGTGCTGATTCAATTTGTTTGTCAATATCTCCAAGGGAGGTGGTGCAATCGCACGTGTTCTGCGCGGGGGTGACTGCTATATCTCAGGAAGTAACCGGCGGAATCAAACGAAAATTGGTCCATAGGTAGACCCTATTGAGTACAGGTGCTGATTTAATTTGTGTGTCAATATCTCAAAGGGGGGTGGAGCAATCAAAAGTGCTTTTTTTGTCATTGCACCTACTGTATCTCGGGAAATATTGCTGCGATTTGAATGAAATTTGGAATATCACTAACCCAATATGGAAGCAAGCATCGATTAAATTTTGGCGCCAATCGCCACAGGGGGAGGGTGGGGTGATTTTTGCGCTTAGTCAATAATGCGAAAAATTAATTCATTAAAAAATCGCTTTCACGCTATTTAATTATAAAAACATCTGAAAACTTTCAATGATTTGAAATTTTTAACTGTTGCCAATTTCTTTCTACTAACAAATAAAATGTTTGCAATTAATCTAAACAATGCTTTTGCAATGATTTCCAATTTCGCTCATTGATTCTGCATTTGCAGGGTTATTACGATAATTGGGAAATTGGAGCTGTCTCCAATTATTCGGGCGAGTACGTATTTTATTTTGTAACCGGAATTCATAAGATAGATATAGAAGAAAGTTTCGTGACGGCCACGACAGCTAGTTTATATCAGGATAGAGAAGGGAGTCTCTTTTATTTGTTTGACGAATTATTTTAAATTATAAAGGAACAGTTACTGTGCTTTTAAAGGGTATGTGAACATTTCATCTGAGACACAGATATTCTTATTACTTTATCAAAGATCAAAAATACCCGAATCACATCGCTCAAATACAAAACTGGAATATCAGTCGAAAATGAATCCCTTTTAAATAGATTATTCAAAAGTCCTCAAATGCTGTTAAGGTTCAAAAGCTATGTAATTTACTTTAGGTGAAACAACCTATTTCAATATTGTTTAAAAACAAGTAATTTAGAACTATTATTCTCAATTATATTACCTACCAAGGCAAGTAGCATTGAAGGCTTACAATGGCACTTACAGACAGTCTTGGTAACTGCAATAGACTCTAAATTCGCATTTTTGCTGTACCGGCCACTGAACTGTGAGAATTCAAACGTAATACATTAACTTAAAAACAGCAGTTTTATAGTCTATCATTTAGTGAGATACTTTGTCGAAATTTCTTAATTATAATTTAAAAATAGCAACAATGCAAAAAAGATTAAAGGACTGCTTTAACATAGTTTAAACAGCTTTTCTCCTTTTTAGAGAAAAGTTAATTTATCACTTCTAGGATAGTTGGAGATAAGCGGAGTTACACTTTATCCCATTTTGCCCAGTCTTTGGATGAAGACTTTTTCTCAACAACATTCAAGGGAGAGAGAGAGGAGGGGATAATTTGAAGAAGAAAAGTCCCGAACAAATTGATTTTCAAGAATATTAGTCTTTAAAGAGATTTGAAGCTTTAGAAAGTTGCTCGAAAAGCAACCATCATTACTAAGAGAAATGAGATTACTTCTAAATCTGAACTCTTTCTTATTTTTTTTATCCAAAGTACATGAAAAAGGAAATGGAATTTCTTAGCTTATTATTCTTTTCCCAACTTTTTTATTATTTTAAAAGATTTAAAATTGCACTGAAACGGCTGTTTTGGAACTGTTCTCTATAAGTGCGCTACGAAATTCTGTAGTAAAAATCATTTTTACTCTGCCATTATTCTTTCTATTTTAGCTGCTTGTAATAACCCAATGGAAAAATTCGCAGCACAACATGACTGTCTTCTTACTTTTCATCGTATGCAGCATCATAGAGCACTCAAAAGGCTTAAATGTATATATATACTCGTATTTTACTTTATTGTGATGTTGGAATAGAAACATCGGATTTTCCGGTAAATCTGTCAATCTTCTATTCTCGTTAACAACATTTTAGATTTCGTCAGTTCCTGAAGGAAAAATGACAAGACATTTTTTTTCCGTTCAGAAATTCTTCCTCCGAACGACTCGTTTTAATGAGTAATTTTCATGAGCTTTACAAAGGCGATTATATAATAATGAATAAAAATCAACCAAAAAATATCAGAATAAAGAAGATAATAAACATCAGAAGATCAAGGACATAGAGAATACTAAGAAAGTTCAAGTCGGAAGATCAAGAGTATCTAAACGTTAACTTCAACAGTTCAAATTCAGTAAGAATTTTTTTACTGCATAGTAATAAAAAGTTAAAAATAGCGCTTTCTTTAACTATTTGAAGTTGTACCAGATATCAAAAACTTCATTATAAAAGGCAGATGTTCTTCGCAAATTTGTGATTTATCTATGTTAGAGTTAAGGTCAAGTCTGTATTTCAGTTGGCTTAAAAAGTAAATAATCATAGTAAAAAAGATGTCTTTGCTTTCTTGTTTACTAAATTTACATTCGGGTAATAATAAAAATTATATCTTTGCTGGCTTAACCCATCATGTCCCAAATTAATTTAGCAATTTTGAAAATCAGTAGGATCTAAGGCCCCCTAGGAAAACAGTTTCCGATTGCAGGTACCATCAGTCGGCCTCTCAGCGAAGTACAAGGAATGGTACTTAGAAGCTTCAGTATGATTCCAGCCACTTAGGATTCATAATACTAAATTAATATAAGCGGGACTTCAGAGTCCCGTTGGGACATAAATAGTTAAAAAGAAGTAAAATCAAATTATTGTCTCTTATACTTGTATTCAAACTTCATCCGAACACTTTATTCATTACAACTGCCATTCCTGTAAAACTAATTTCAACTGAAACACGCATATTTATTTTATAATTAAAAGACTATTCCAATTAAAACAAACCTTTTAATAAACTGCAGTAATTATTGCATTTACTAGAATATAATGAACCGTTAGACAAAATGATTAAAAACCAGTTGATTGACGTTATCTCTCTCCCTAGTTCTTCGTAATAGAATTATTACGGCGTGTTTCACAACTTTTAACGCAATTTACTTGAAACTCCAACATTTTTGTAACCTTAATTATCTGCTCAAAGCAATTAATCAATTCAAGCCGAGAAGGCATTATTGATTAATGCCCCCGAAAGATAAAGAATGTAAGCCATTTTGAAGTACAGCTTCTTTGCTCGCTTAAAGAGAAAAAACTTTAGCATAAGGATAAAAATGATAAAAACTATTTCCTATCTGGTACATACAAAGATTTGGTGTCCCAAAGTATTGAAATGTTTTTCAGAAAAAAGGGTAAATCGGTAGTTCTCCATGAAATTTCAAGATATATTTTGCCATTTTATGCGTATCTAAAATATTCTAATTGTATTGTATGTAAAACTGTTATAAACTAGCTGACCCAAGCGAAGCATTCAAGCCTGATAACAGCTAGGACCTGCCTCCACATTAGCAGAAAACCGACCAAAATCGAAGGCAGAAACTAAAAACCCGGGTACTTTGAATTTAGATTAAATGGAAAGTACCCGGATTTTTGGTTTCTGCCTTCAGTTTCGGTCGGCTTTCTGCTGATGTGAAGCCAGGTCCTTAATCAGAAATTGGATTATTTTAATGGTAATTTTTCAAAAGACAAAGTTTCACGTTTTCACAAAGTGAGCTTTTATTTTTCGCCGATTTAAAAGAAAATTAAATAATGTCTTACTTTTGTAGTTTTACGAAGCATTAAGGAAAAAACAGCAAAAAGCACCATTAAGAAATATCATTCATACAAAATTATCATGTTAAAATAAACTTTCTTTTTTTCTGGTTTTAATGCTACAGTGCACCTGTGGCATAAAATCCTACAACGAGTCTGGATTATACATTCTTAGAAATTGGGATCAAAATAAACTGGTAGGCAAAAGTCAATCAAAAGGCACAAAACGAGTAGGAGGATCGAAATGTTCGCGTTGCTATAGCGACGCTCTATCCAACCGCGCCACTGCATTTCAGTTTTCGGTTGCTATTCATTGAAGTATTGTGTAATGAAAAACAGAAAGCAAAAAGATTTTTCTGACATAGCAAACAATTTATACTGTGAGTCTGTTTTGCGTCAATAGCTGCCTCGATAACTTTTAAAATGAGGGGTAAATCATGGAGTTTGGTAAAAAAAAAAGTTCTCGCGTGGTTAAAAAAAAAAAAAAAAGACTAGAGAAGCATTATATAAGATTGATCGATACAATTGCTTTAAATAAAGTGCTCATACATTATGGATTGAAGCTAGTAATTAAAGATTTAATCTTGAAATTTGAAGAGGCAATTAATTTGATTCTGAGGCATTTAATGTTTCCCATTGGTATGTTTCACCATTTTATCAGGAAACATTACATGCCATTGATGTGGGAAAAAAAAACGGCTGAAATGCAATAAAAAGCGAAATAATTTTTAATTAGGTCTAGCATAGTCATAGCTCGGCAAGCCATGTAAGGCCCGGTCAGGACGAAAATGTTAAACACAAAAAGGATTGCTTAAATATGCAGAAAAGAAACTCACTGTAACGCAAAAATTCACATGCAAAAGTGCATCTAAGTTGAAGAAGACAAAAATGAGAAACGCATTGTTGTACACTGCAAAAAATAAACTTGTTTTTCAGTATAATACTGAAAAGCAGAGGTTTTTCAGTAATAAACTGTAAAACTAGCAATTTTACAGTTTATTACCAAAGTTAGCTGCATTATACTGTAAAAACAACAGAATACTACTAAGCAACAGAATTATACTGTAAAAATAATAATATAATACTGTGAGTAGAGGTTCCAGTTTTAAAACAGTAAAATGCACAGCAATAAACTGTAAAATTAGCAGCTTTACAGTTTATTAGTGTAAAATTAGCAATTGTAGTTTATCACTGTAAAATTAAAAATTGTACAGTTTATCACTGTAAAGTTAGCAATTGTACAGCTTATTAGTATAAAATTAGCCGTATTATGCTGTAAAAACAACATTTTTTTGCATGCAAGGGGTATTAGCGAATAACGCTCACAGTTTTACCATTTCGACAGGCCGTCATTTCAAGTTTTTCCTGGGGGGAGGGGAGCCAATAGCATAATTTCACCGGAAAACAACAAAAACTACGCCCACTTACATGTACATGCGGGCGATTCTCTGTAAACTCGTCATTTTTCACACGAAATATGTCCGGGCATGGTTTTTTGAAATGTTCGTATAATTGTAATACTATTGCTCAGAAAATGATCTATGACTTTGGTTTGAAAGAGGGTCAATTGAAGCTTGTGTTTTCCTGATAAATTGTGATAGGGGGTAAGTCCCCCGCCTGGTATATCTAGGCAGGGGACTGTGCCAGGTGACTGTGTTTTTGCTCTTTATTGCGTAATATCTTCAAAACTATTGGAACATAATTAGTGACGAGACTACCTATAAATTTAGGTACAAATCGTGGACATAATAACTAATATGTTTCAAAATTTTATTAATTGACATTAATAAAATCACTTCCCAGAGAACTGTTTTCGCAACGACCCTGATGCATACTTTCATCACAAATGTGGCTCTCAAACTAAACAAAGTATCGTTTAAACACCGTTGTCAGCAATTTCAGCAAATTCACACTGATTACTTTAAAATTCATGTCGAAAAACATTTGCAAGAGTAACAGATTTTTTCTATTGGAGCTTTAAATTTGTCTCAGGGGACTGTTTGAAAAATCTCCGGACAGAATTTACATGACAATTTTAAGTTTTAGAAATACGTAATTAGGCCTTATATCATGAAAAAAATATAGCTGCATTATTCTATTTTTAGATATTAATTGCTAAATTTATGTAGTGTTGATAGGATTTTTGGAATATTACCTTGAAGCGTTAGATAATGCGATTGGGACAGCCAGGGGACTGTGTTTTTAGCCCGTAGATAATTTCTAGAAAAAAAATTAAATTGTTATCGCTCCAAATGCAATTGGGCCACAGAGTATTAACGCTTTACTTGTATTAAGCGCGATAATTACTTTATTACACTTTATTATTTTTAAAATACTCGGTCCGGACAACAAATTACCAGTTTACAGAGAATCGCCCATACATTGATTTCTCAAAGTCAGGGGGGAGGGGCAATTGACTCCCCCCTCCCTAAATGACGGGGCTATATTACGAAAATAATGAAAGCAGAAAATAGAGAAATAAAGAATTATCTTTCAAAGTCTGAAAGACCACAGAGATATTTCTTTTCTTACGATCAATTGCAATATTTCTTCTTTAACCCATAACATACGACAATAAACTAATCCCTAATTTTGTTTAAGGTAAAACTTAAATAACTGCTGAAGGATATTGATACGGAACTTCAAAGATTTACTCTTTTTCAATAGTTTTTAGTTATTATTCGCCCCTTTAACAAAAACAGGACACTAATTAAAGGGATTAGAAGATTAAAAGACTAGAACACTGTGTGGGTGTGCCTTCTTTGATAGCCAAAAACTTACAGTGGTGAAAACTAAAAAGATAAAACTTCTTAAGTTTTCTTAAGAAGTTCACTTAGGATGTTAAGATGCAAATTTATTTTTTCTTTACCTTCTATTATAGTTTTGTCGATAGTTTCCATATTAGTCAGTTTTGTAGTTTTTCATTCTGCAAAATCATAATCTGTGTAAGGAGTTCTTTGAAAATAATTCTTTAATTTTCAAGCAATTTCATGTTGCACAATACGATGTTTTCAGCTGCATCTGGATAAAATATTTTATTCGTGTTCTTTTGATTTTTAAATGCTTTGAAATGTAACTTTCAGTGTGCTTTCTTATGTGTGCCACTTAACTGTGATCTACTTCCTGAGTTTATACATCTTAAACAAGCTGATGTCCTTAAAGATACTTATTCATCCGCATTATAAATTTCAATCACTACAAATGCATGCTTCAACTGCAAATTAGATGTGACGTGATTTTTTAACCCCTGACGCAACAAGGAAGGATGTTATAAGTTTAACGTGTCTGTATATCTCGATTTGTATGTGGCAGGTGGCACACTAACACCGAAACGGATGGACCGATTTTGAAAATTTTCTTTTGTTGGAAAGGTGAAGTAATAGAGAGTGTTCTCAGCTAGATCGCATCTTCGGCTGACATTAATTAACGAAGATTATATATATACAGGGTGTCCACTCCAATCGCGGACCAATAGCTAATTTCTAAACCGTTAGAGATAAGCATATAGTTTATTTAGGAAAAAATCTCCAAATTACGAAAGGAATTTTGGGTCTATTCAATGTTTTTCAAAAAATCAAATTTTGAAAGAGTTACGAAATTTAAATTTTTATACAGCCCCCCAGTCCTATCAATCATATTTAGTAAAACATTCTTGACACTGTAACGTTTAAAACTAAAAAAAAATCACTCTTCTACCACAAAAATTGACCGAGTTATGACGTTTTGAAAAATCAAGATTTTGCATTATTTCATGACGCCATGGAGCTATCGCTTAAGGGACCGTATGCGAAATCCTTCAAAATCTTGATTTTTCAAAACGTCATAACTCGGTCAATTTTTGTGGTAGAAGAGTGATTTTTTTTTAGTTTTAAACGTTACAGTGTCAAGAATGTTTTACTAAATATGATTAATAGGACTGGGGGGCTGTATAAAAATTTAAATTTCGTAACTCTTTCAAAATTTGATTTTTTGAAAAACATTGAATAGACCCAAAATTCCTTTCGTAATTTGGAGATTTTTTCCTAAATAAACTATATGCTTATCTCTAACGGTTTAGAAATAAGCTATTGGTCCACGATTGGAGTGGACACCCTGTATATAAATCTTTAAAACGTTTTTCGCAATTTTTGAAGTGTTGACATATTTGAAAATTTAAAACGGTAGTATCAAAAGAAAGAAAAAAAAAACAGCGTCTGATAAGATGTGTTTGGAGCTTCTATGTTAAATAGAACTCGAATTATGACGTTTTTTATCCAATGCGGCTAAGGCTTAAATTTACATGATTGGAAACTGATATCATTGTTGACCGACGAGGAATGAAAACTCAATGATTTAAAATGTTTATCTGGTCAGTTTCTATTTGTTAACAATTAAAATACCTGTCATTGATTTTAAGAAAATTTTTCAAATTTCCCTCTTTATTCTGCTTCTGCGACTAGCGAATTTTAATAGTAAGGATTATCTTTCCTTTTCCGTGTTTACCATATTCTCTCGAAAACAATTAAATATAATTAGATTTGAAATGTTTTATGACCAGTGAAGTTCTTTTTAATATAAGATCAGCAACCAGGGTCAGGGACTGTTCAAATTTTTAATTTAATCTTAGTACTTGTCTTTGTTAAAGTGCAAGTGTAAAAACTAAATTTTATGGTCTAAAATTAAAGTAGAAAGTAGTATCATTTATTGTTCAGAGTGACTTCTAAGTGGTTACAAAACAAGCGGAGTATTATTAGAAAGCAAAAGGGAAGTGAACACGTTAATTACAAACCACGCGTAGTCCGCGAAAATATCAAAGCCATTTATGTAAGTCAGGAACAACAAAGAAATGCAATGATTTATATCGAAACAGACATCATTATGCCTATGGTGGATGTCAGAAAACAGAATAAGAAAGATGATTATAGGAATTGTTCTAAGTTATAGCCTTATGCGTCATTTTACAGTTGGTAGAAATGCCGAAATTATTGTCAAACGCATTTAAAACATCAATGCTGTTTGGTGTAAGGTAATTTTCGTTACTCTTAATGCCTGGTATCATCTTTATGATTAATGAAAAAGTCTTTTACACACATTCAATTGAATTCAAATTCAGCGCAGCAGTTGTTTTTACCTCTCACTTTTAGTTCTAGTACTATTGAGGCTTAATTGCTGCTCTCTATTTTTAAGGGATAAAGTTTACTTTCTCTTATTTTTAGACCACACATTCTATTTCATCCCTATTTTGGATCCAAATTTTGTTTTCAATCATTTTTAGACATTAAAATAATTTCTCGTCGTCCTTAAAAGCAAATAATTTCTGTTGCTTCTCTTGTTTTGGGTTCAAAATTTAAATCAAAAAGTTAGTGCGGATTTTTACCCCACGTTTGGCTTTACCCACAACTACCCTGTACGCATTTTGAATAGAAAACACAGAGTAAAAACAAAGCTCTCTTAAATTTTTCAGTTATTTTTCTGCTGGTGAAATGTGTTGCTTTACCAACAAGTCAAAACATTTAATTTTAGACCAGTCAAAAACCCTTCAAATAAAATTGCAGTTTTTTAAAAAATGTTTCATATCTTCGGAAGTAAGAGCGTTACGTTCATAAAAATTTGTACAGTAGTTATATATATAGTATGCTAATTAATTACTGAAATTTATAGCTTATTCCGAGCTATTTTAGAAGAGTTATGGTCAAAAAGCGGTTTTTCTTCCGATCCCCCTTCTTGTCGTCCCCCATTTGCATGGGTGATTTAATTTCAATGTGGAAATGTCCGGTGAAGTGTATATTTTGTATGACTAAAGTTAAGGAACAATTGATTGCTTATTTTGCGAGGAACGGTAGATTTTTCTTATGAATCTCAAGTGTTTCCATTATTTTGATAACTACCTGTATACACATTTAAGCTCATTAACTTTGAGATACCAATTGAAAAAATGCAATTGGAAATTATGTTACTTGTAGGTACTTTCTTGTATTCTTATTATTCTTTAAACAAATTTCCTGTTAAGAAGGGCTCCAGCAAAAAAAAAAGAAGTTACTTATGTGTGCTAAAGTAAACAACTGCTTAAAAACATAAAGAATATTTCATGTACAAAAATGTTAATATGTTATTAATGTTTCCTTCGCAAATGCAAATATATAATTACGTGTAGTTTTACAGCGGGTGCCAAAAGATTTTTGTCAACTATGTTCGATTATTACTTCCATCCAATATTATGCTGACTTTTTTTTATATGTTATAATACATAAATATAGTTTATATATCATGATAACACATCAATTATTATATAAATATAGTTTCTATTTATATAATTTTTCAAGTGATGATCAGATATCGACAAAATAGTTGCTTAGTATACAAGTAGAACATTAATATTTTAAAGTTCAATTCAAATTTCATCCATGCGATCCATTCGCTAAATTAAACTAATCGTTTAATTGAGCGAACAGTAACATCAATAAATATGATGTCCTTTTAATTACTAAAAATCATACTTTGAAAAACTAAATATATGCTAAAAACATTTACATGGGACTTACTTGGGAAATTTTGATAAGAAAAGCTGCTACTTCGATTAATCCCTACATATAAAAGGTTCTAAAATTTAATTTCATTACAAATAACTCACTTTTGCATAGTGATAAAAGCGTTAGTTTTTTTTAAATTTAAATGCTGCATACACAGTTCATCCAAATGTCAAATCCTCAAATTTGAAAATTTTTCAAATGGAAAACGCATTATGCATCATTAACCTAAATTCAAAACAAACAGATACAAATATCGTCTTACCTAATGGTTTGATCTATATAGAAGTTCTCTTCCAACAGTCTTGCTACATCATGAATTAACAGCGCACTAAAGGTTAAAATATAACTATTGTTGCAAAATGATCACAATATCTACGTAAAACGTGAATGTATTTGATTTGATTTGAACGATTTTGGTGATTTATTTCAGTTCCACATAGGGAGGCTTTGTACTCGTATCTGTAGTTTGATTTTTTTTTTCCAGAAGCCATCAGCTTCAACACACATGAGGACTGCGTACTGTGCGCTTTGCCTCCTGACAAACACCGTACAGATTTACGGCACAGAGAGGATGAAATAACATCCATGGGTAGGGCGGGATTCGAACCTGCGACCACTTGCTTATGAGGAGAGTACTCTACCTCTACGCCCTCGTGGCCCCTGTCGTTTGATTAATCGAGGAAACAAGAATTGAAATTATGTCGTTTGGTCGTCTTCTTCTTTCTACGTATAATCCATTGAGGCTTCTGTTACGCAACTAAGGTAGTCTTTGTCCATATTCTTATTTTTGATGGTTTTGTGTAGCAAAAAGCAATAAATATTTCTTTAAATTTTTCAAATTTGTTTTATCAGTCGCGTTTTTTTTTCGAAAACAATAATCTGCAGTAATGAAGACACGAAGTGATTATAATAATATATCTGAAATAAATCATGCGTTCATATGTATTTAAAATTAAAAAAAAAAGTTTATTATTATTATTTTCTAAATCCTGGTAAATTGAGAGATTTCAAATGCAATCAATAAGAAATTCAAATTTGCGCATGCGTGTTTAACTGCGCATAAAGTTTTGCAACTTGAACCTAAGTACTGATTGTTTGCTGGGGAGTGCATTTGTGGGCGCGTGTGGACCTTAGGTGAACTCTGTTTTTACTTATATAGTGTCTGGTACATGTTTTTCGTTATTGTTAACTTAAAATATTTTGCGGCAAGTATTTTTAAACTGTATTCTATTATGTAAAACACGCATCACTTATTTTTCTTACAGCAAACTAAATGAAATGGGTATATGACTGATTAATGAATAAATGGCTGATTACAATTTACTTACTAAAAAAAAAAAAAAAACCCTGCGATTTCTATGTAGTTTAAGCTAGCATAAAATTGTCCATAAATGGAAATTTTAAGAGTAGGTTGAAAGAAAGAGGTTAAATTTTTTAAAAATCTTTGAAGTCGACAAAATAGAGAAATAAATATTCTTTCAAAAACAGAATTTTCTTAATCCAAAAAGGACTCTAGTACGTAGAAACATTGACGTTACAATTGTAATATGGCAGTTAAACCTCCTTCAGTTAATGATATAATAAAAATACATCATAATATGAATTATTTTTGCTTTGTCTATGTAAATTGTTGCTGTAGTTTTGATACAAATGCCTTTTTTTAAAAGTTTTCTGCAAATTTCAAATCATAGTTATTTGAAAAAAAAATCCATTAAGGTCTGAAACATGATATAAAGCTTTTAGTTACTAAAATGTATTTCAGTGTTTCAAAAATCTTCATATTTTAATATAAATTTATATTTACATTCATAACTTTCGTAGACTTAGCGGGAACTTTTTCATAGGCAAAAAAAAAAAAAACAAAGTTAATTTTCAAAATTAACTAAAATATTAATAGCAGAGACTCTTGATTTTGACCAATTGTCATTCTTGGTGGGAAAATAATTTAGGAAAAAAAGTTTATAAACACCTTTGATGGTAATGGTGGTTTGTTATGCTTTGCTGTAGCAATATTAAGTACCGAAAATCGTCTTGTTTGTGAATATGAAGCATTTTACTCTTATAAATATTAACATTTAAGCTGTAACTATTTTAATAAAACTCTTGTATGTAAGGTGTGTTTTGCGGCATATACTGTATTTTGTCAGAACATGGAAAGCATAAAGTATAGGAATTTGTTTGATTTAAGTAAACGCAAAAGTTCTTAAAAGGAAAAAAAAAATGTTTAGCTTAATGACATGAATTTTCGATTCTTTCAAAGACACAAAGCCTGTTATTGTAAGAAAAGTTGAGCACAAATAATCTCGAAGCAAGCTGAGTAAAAATATTCAAAATCTGCTTTCCGAAATGATTTAAAGAATAAGCTATGCACCAGAAGTATATTTGAAACTGAATGTAATGGAAAATATATTTTATGGAAAAAACTTGGTTTGAAATTGCTTCAGCATTACTTAACTCAGTACTACTTGCTCTGAAATGAATAGTTTCTAAGTTCCAACCTTATGGGTGTTGAAACTTTTGTTCCCAACTATGTCTCTTCGCTATTGTCTAATCTAATACCTTCGCGACTTAAGTACACAGTGCTTTTGGAGCGCTTTTCAAAGATGTTTGACTTATGGGAAAAAATGTAAAAAAAAGTTATTAAATTAAAATGAGTTGGATGTTTTTGTAGTATAAATGGTGGAATTGTAGAATGAATGGAGGGGCTTCTATAGTGAATTTAATGCTGAATGGCATAAATAGAGGTGTAGATAAAGAAAGTGATAAACTATTTTTGTTTCTAAATAATACGAAGACATTGACGAGCATTTCTCTTAAAGTTAAGTGGTATAGGTTTGTCCTATTGATACCTATTATTCCATGTAATTTTGTCCTGATCAGACCTCCAGAAGGGAGAAAAGGGGGTTAGTCTGTTTTTTACAACTTCGATCTAAGTTTTCTAATATAATATTTAAACACTGTAAAATGAAGGGTGTGAAAATAATCAGAGTTGTTGATAATGTTGTATTTAAGCTTCACTTTCGAGTAAAAATAGTAGCTCTAATGACTGTTTAAAAATAACATGGCTCGTTTCTCAAAAAATAGCAAAGTGGGGCAAATCTCTGCAGGTGTTTTGGGGTAAATCTCCGAAGCTCCAAAAGTGCGGGGATTTTCCCCACTCGATCTAAAACTGTCCCTTTTTTAAATCTTCAGAATTATTGTTTAGCATGTGTTTTGTGCGGTGTAGCTTACTTTAAAAATTATTTGTTGATGGACATCTGCTTATGAAGTTTTAAGTTTGATAGGAATTTTTACAGCTGAAATCTTTCATTCATTTCAATTCATAAGTGTTTTCAAGACTATAATTTCATTTTTTGTACACTTAAGTACGTTCAATTTCCCGTTCCAGTGCCTACTAATAGGGCTTAATACGTATAAGGGTTAACGAAGCTGATCACCTGGCACCTATTTTTAATTTTAAGCAAAAATTTTAATCTTTTGGTTGGAATTTAATCTATTTAAGCCTGAAAATAGGTTGCGATGACAAAAGGGCTTTTGCACTTTGTTGATAAAAATTAATATACTGAAGAAAGTCCCACGCCAGGAGTTCTTGTAACCCCATTGATTGTTACAAGCGCTTTTTCCCATGCCTGAAACATAATAACATACAAAATAATGAAATTTAAGTTCAAACTCGTTAACAAGTCAGTCTATATTTTATGTTGAATTACACTGAAGAGCTTATGAACTTAAATGACTGTTTGTTGTAAGTTAAATACTTAAAACCATTTTGATATGCAAGTATGTTTTTAACTGCTTGAAACTAATAAAATTCAGTTCTCTGGGGGAAAAACTGTCTATCGTCAAAAAGGACAAACATTTTTGCGTTAAAATTGAACTCTTGTAAAGAAGGTTGGTTACGAGCCATTGAACGAACCGTAATGAGCTAGATAATAAACATACTTAAATAAGTTTTGTAAGAATAATTACAGCCATGAACTTTGAAGGTATGCAATCTTTAAAAAAAACCGCAAAGAAATTAGATAACGTTTTATTTTAAAGAAGAGGAAAAGTTGTTACTGTAAATTGCCGGGTAAATATGAATCCCAGGTGAGAGTTTTTGATAATTCTAGCTCTAAATTTGAGCCAGATGCGCGTATTAGCTGTTATGGTAGCTAACTTCTAGCTAGCTCGTTTAAATGTAATGCAAATTGAATGCTTAAATGTTCAAAAACTATCTATTGGAAATTGGAGCCATAAAATTTTAAATACTTAACTCTTAAAACTAATTTAAAAATTTCAGAAGGATGTATCAAATGAACGAAGAACTTTTATGTTCGAACGATTCATGTCTTACCTTTACCTTCAACTCCACTGCTTATCAATTTTCCCCTTAAAACGTTGGATCTGTTTCTATATTTTCACTTTCTAGTGTGTTGTACTTTATGCTTTATCTTTTATTACAAGAACCCATGTGTACTTGAATGGTATTTGGTTTTCTACTTAACCTTCCGCAAAGCGCGCGACATACCGATACATGACAACGCGCTGGATCAGAATGACCCATATTACATTTTAGGAGCATTTAAAATTTATAATTTAGTAGCAAATCATGATTTTGATCAACATTAATCAAGCATCTCAAATGTATCCAAGGTCAAGGGGTCGACTTCGAATGCAGTTACAGTGGAGCTGGTTTATTTCTTTCAAATAGGGGTAGAGCTACGAATGATTTTCCTTGCGATTGGGTTGAGAAAACCCAGCCCGCGCTCTCGAATGCTAAATGAACCTTACACTTAAAATTCCTTTTTTATTTCAGATACTTGATGCATTGGCTCCACATTATAAACACATCGTATATTTCAAGCAAAACAGACTATAAACTGCTTTATCAATGATGAACTATTTGCAAGTATTTTACAGCTTTATATTTTTGATTGCAATATTGGAAAGTGTGGATGGAATAATTCTGAGCCACGCGAATGCTTTTGGCATAACAAGACCGACTGCAGCTGATAAACTTGTATTGCTGCAGCGAGACGAATTTAAATTTCTCCTTCGGTTGAAACCACAACTAACGAGACAGCCTGAAAGTCAAGACTATAAATGTCACGTTTTAAGCGCATTGTAAGTATTTTAGTATATAAGTAAGTTTTGTGTGTAAGTTCACAATATGGAGTACTTTCAGAGTAGAAAGTTTCATTGAAATTTATTTTGAAAATATACTTCAAGAAACTGGACAGTTCATATGAAGTATATTTTCAAAAATTATCTATCTTAATTGTCCACGGGCAAGATACAGAGCAAAAAAGCTGCCAGAAGGTTTGCTGCTACTGTCTGTCCGTGAAAGCCGAGCCGATCGCTCGCGAACCATTCCACTGAAAAAAGGGGTGGTGGTTTGTAAGTGGGAACTTTCCGAAGTTTACAATTTAAAACTTGTATTTGCTATCATTTTGACAGATTCAACTAAATTGTGTGTTTGAAATTAGCATCGTTCTACGTTGTTTGATAAGGCTCAAAATACTTATTATTCTTCCCCTTATTGTTATCTTGCCTATCACTCCTATTCTGGTAAAATCAGAGAAGACCGGATGCATGCGTAAATACGCGGAAGGTTTCACCAAAAAAAAATCACAGTATGCTACTTTTGGGAATTTCCTTTGGAATAATAAAAAAATTAATCATCAGGATTCGCACTCAACGTTTGATTAGCCCCAAATTGTTCTTGTCCCAGCCAAACACATAATGAAGCTAATTCTTTGTTTGCATCCAGTCTATCTTTTCCGCGGATGAAGTGCAGAAGGAAAATTTTCGAAAAGTGTCTCTCTTCGATGGAACACTTGCTTTGGTTTCATAAAAGATGAAGAGCCCGAAAACATTCGCTTGAAACAACCGCGAAAATATTTACGTATATTCAAAACTTAATTACTGAAAACAATATAATGAAACTTGAGTAAGCACATGATCTGTGAACTCGTATCAATAAATGATAGATTTTGGTAATTTTAGGGCCTCCATTAAAGGTGCTGTGAGGGCATGGTTATGTGAATAATGGTGTCAAGCGGTCGTGGTGAATTTATGCCCTTGTGCTGATGTTAAAATTTTTTTTTAAATCACTTTTTGCTGCTGCGTTAAAAACAGATACAAGCATTATTCGAAGCGAAAAATCCTAACGGATGATTAGAAAGTAGCAATTGTTATGAGTCCGTCAGACTAATTCAGATTGACTTTGACGGTAAAAGAACTTTATGTCAATGTAACGTGAAATTGCTGTACTTGGTGTTCTGCCAATTTGAAACTACAGATGTCTTTTAGTATGAAAATTCATATTTGCGACTTACTTGCATTTAATGCTGCATCGCTCCTGTATTCTGATTGTTCTGAGAGGGACGTAGTCGGATCATTAATAATTTCCAGAATTTTTATTTTAAAAACCTTACAGTTCTTTGAGTAGTTGTCTGAGCGTTCAAGCCCACAGTTAAAATGTCCAATTTTCGTCTTTAAGAAAATTTAGAAAAGTAATTAAAATGTCCTGAACAGTTTAGTGTATAAAAATCGTCATGATTTTCACCATCGCATTTTGCTTAAGACTAGTAGTAGCTTGTACGTAAGGGGCATTTTGCTTATTTTATATCTTAAAGTATTAATTAGGATTCATTGGACTTGTAAATAGAAGTATATCTTTTGAAATCTAGCAACATTACTTTTATTGTCCAGGACCTTTTGAAAAAAAATATTTTTAAGCCAAAAAGAAAAAAAATGCAGACCAGTTTTACGCAGCAGCACACAGCAGTTTGTATGAAGTTGAAAACATTTTCGCAATAGAAGGGGTTAGTTACTTCGAAATGAGTCTTCAGTATAAATTGTAATATGTGCGTCTTTGTTTTTATCGTATTTTTTTAGCTGAGTACTGCCAAAGATCAGCCGAAGAACTTCTACTTATTTCGCAAATTCAATGCAGAAAAAATTAAAATGTCATATGTTCCCCTTTTCTGTTTCATTAGTGCAAAGTTTGCATGAATCCCTACATGAATGTTGATAATTGGCCATTAAAGAGCTACTTATGACTTGTTATGAATACAGAGAAATGGCTTAAAATAATTTGGTAAGAAATCTAGGAAGGAAAAAAAACTTCCCGAAAATAACTTTAGTGTTGCTGCAGTTCATTTGTAGTTCAATTTTGCTTATTGAAACTCCAGCAATAATTCTTACATAATCTCTTTCAGGTATCAAAGTCTTAGTAGGAGTTTGCAACCCTCGCCTGATCATAGTAAACTAATAAAACGTATACATGAACTGTCAAGCAGTTGTTCTAAGTCAAATTTTAGAATGGCGGAATTTTTCAATCAGTCCTATATATTTCCTGGTAAGTAAAGTTTCTTTATGAATCATTAGGGCGTGGCTCAAAGCAAAGAGTCAAATGTAGAATTGTCACTTCATGAACCCTATTCAAATAATCTAACTGCTAGGATATAACTGAGTATGTTCTTTCTTAACGACATCGGTACGTTTGAAAATATCCCAAATAGGTTTTTATACAGTTTTTCAGATTCATTTTCTGTTTGTGATTTATGAGCTATACTCTTCTTAAAAGAAAAAAACCCCTTAAATGTTTCGAACACATAAGATCTAGATTTTGAGATTCATTTTATCGTGATTACAATGGATTAGTTCTCTTCTAAATAATAGGCACTATTTTTGTAATGCAAGTGGTGAAGTCATCACCGTTCTCAGCAATTTCGAAAAATTCACACTGATTACTTTAAACTTCATTACAAAAAATATTTGAAAGAGCAATAGATTTTTTTGTCACAGCTTTGAATTTGTGGTAGGGGGACTGTTTGAATAATCTCAAGACAGAGCTTACACGACAATATTAAGTTTCAGAAATGCATAATTGGACCTTATTTCATAAAAAATGCAGTTGCATTATTACATTTTCAAGTATTAATTGACAAATTTAAGTAGTATTAATATGTGTTTTGAAATATTACCTTTTAAGTGTTAGACTACGATTAGGACAGCTAGGGGACTGTTTTTAAGACTTCGATAATTTCTAGAAAAATTATTTTCGATCCAAATACAATTAGGCTACAAAATATTAAAGCTTCACTTGAATTAAGGGAGATAATTACTTTATTGCACTTCATTATTTTTAAAATAGTCAGTCCGGACAGTCAGTTACGAGTTTACAGATACCACTGGAGGAGTAACGCGACTTACATATTCTTGTAAAACCACATGCATAAGTTATACAACTGTTGAATAAAATAAATCCAGTTCATCTTTGTAAGGCACCAACCACAAGTTTAAGGTTAAATTACTTCGAATATTTTATTAATAAAACTTAAAACTTCTAGTTATATGAAAAAATTCTTTATGAAGACATGAAAGACGTGGCTGTATTCTAATGATATTTTACTGTTTCTTCACTTGAACTTTTTGTTATAAACACGTTTCTTCGGAATTTAACTTATGATTCCAGTTACATTGAGATTTTCTAATTTATATACACAGTTTTAACTCATGTTGCCGCATTGTTGCAGTGTTAAAATAAGGTTCAAATCTGTACCCAAAGCCAGACAAGCTAAGTCCAAAAATGGCAATTCTCACTTTATTACTGCGTTTCATGTAGAATATTATTTCGCATCGACACATGAGAACGTTATTTTATAAAAAAAAATCAGTCATAATTATTTAGCAGCATTAAAATAGCTAGAATTGCACTCTTTGTACGCATCAAATGTTTTCGTGCTCTCCTGTCAAGTAACAATAAGAGGAGTTACGTTATAGTCTGACTCTTATTTACAGAAATGTTGAATATATATTGCATATTCTGTTTCCATTGTACTCTCTCGATTTTTAGAATATGTCTCTTAAGTAGGTTGTTTTATAGGTACCAAATGGTGCGGTCAAGGAAATGTTGCAGAGAATTTCCATGACCTGGGAGTGTTTAATGAAAGTGATGCTTGCTGTCGAGAACACGATTTTTGCGATGATGTCATAAATGCAGGCCGAACAAAACACAACTTAGTTAATCCCTATGGCACAACAAGGTAAATTAAAACTGTTAAGTTTCTACATCGATGGTTAAATTTACGCTGAGGGAAGTTTTTTTTGCTTAAGTCGAAAACAATGTAAAGTCTCCCGGGTGGGGGTGGGGAGAGGATCTATAAAATATTAAATCAATTTTCATGTTAAACTTTATTCAGCTAAGTTACTTAAATTTTATTAAGCCAGTCTTAATTTTTTTTGTAGTTTGACTTCGCTTAGTAGCTCTTAATATATGTAGTGAATTTTATCTAATGTTTTTGTTTTACCTTTTAAGTTTTGTACTGCAAAACGGATTCCATATTAGTTGCTTGATTAGTTTCGTGTTAGAATCAAACTTTAAGATTTTGTTAAGTAATTTAAATTCCTGGTTATTTCAGAATATCAAATTTAATTTTAATTTCTCTGAAAATATAGGAAGACTTGTATTAAAGTTAATGCAAGTAAAAGGCATTAATAGTTTCTCCGCATTAATACATTTAAAAGAATAATCTATCCCACATTAGCTTTGGCTAGAGTCAGTATGAAACATTACTAAAGGAGGAAACACTTAGCTTGAGTTAGACGAATTCAATTGATGGACAGTCCAGTTCAATAGAATTTTATTCTTGAGATTGTTTGCATAAATTTGGAGCCATTGATACTTGAAATGATTATTGAGAATAATGTAAATTTCTTCTTTTAATGAAATTACTTGGCTAGCTGGGGTTCAAAAAGAAAGTGACCCAACATGGCGCAGTAAAATTACAGATAGTCTGGTAGTTTACTCAAAATTGTTTAAGGTACATCTTACACAATTTAAGAAAAATTAGATATTAATATTTGCTGGTAAAGTTTTTCACGGTAAAAAGGGTTTCTATTCGTAGTTTATACATATGTTTAGTGCATCATATACTATTCTTTTAATATAGCATGAGCATTAATATCTGTAAGAAATAACTAAACAGTAATTTTGGTATTAAAATTTTGCAATAACTAATTTCACTATGATAATAGCTGCTTTTACAGGCGTACTTGACTAAAGCAAATTTGAACACAGTTAAGCTTGTCATAGATTTAAAAGCATATGAGCATTTAAAAGCATTTAAAAGCATAGATTTTAAAGCATTAAAAGCATATGGCATTAAATCATAGATTTTAATGCCATATGCTTTTAATGTCACTCCATTTAACATTCAAATTAAACGTTCAATTGTAATACATTTTTTACAAACTGTGCTCCAAAGTTCAATTTGATTTTTTTTTAAAACTCTTATTAGATTACGTGAGTAGCTTAAATTATAGCGGAAATCATACTTGAATCAAGTTTTTAAAAGTAGTAAAATTTTGGTTTGACTTTTCTTGATATAGTGCGGCTATGGTTCGTTGGGCAATATGAAACTGGCAATGTTTGCCCGGATTTGGGAGATTAGGGGAAAATAAACTGTTTTTTGTATGGGAGTTTAGTTGGAATATTTCTGCTGAACTGAAAATAACCTATCTTGATTTAGCACAATTTACCCCTTTCTCATTATCGCCAAAAGTCTCAACTCAACTTATCATTTCCATACTATGTGTAGATACGTTAAATCTGTGTAGATACGCTTATCTTTAGATACGTTCTTTTTATTTGTTTTGATTGGTCTTACACGATATGCGCTTGTTGTGCATATGTCCTTAAACTCGACAGGCTCGAAAAATAACTCATGGTCTCTTTCATTATTCGTAAATTAGATACAGCCAGAAAAATCTCAATACAATTTAATTTGCCACTTAACACTGCATCTTAAAGATTCCGCGAGTCTAATGTTGTTTCAAGTAGAAAACAAAGTTAAGATTTGCTGTAGTCTCTCTAAGAACAATTATAAACTTCTGTGAACAGGCGTAGACCATACAGATACTATGTTCTAAACTATAATAAGTAATTTATACCGTACACTGTAAGAATCTGGTTGAAACGGTTGCGACAAATCAACCGTTTTTTAGTTAGGTATGGTACATATTTATAGGTTTTGTTACGTCTTTAATTCTGTTTAAGATTGCTGTATTTATCGAAGATTTTTTTTCAGACTGAGCTGCAAATGCGATGAAGACCTCCGACAGTGCTTCCGGAAAATCAATTCAGTCATTGCCAACACAATAGGATACATTTTCTTCTCACTGCTGCAAACGCAGTGCTTTGATTTTGATCATCCAGCCATCGGTTGTGAGACTTGGAAAAGGTAACGTTCGTGTAGTTTAGGTTTTGAATGAAGCTTTTGGAAAATATTAACAACGAATTCGTGTAGTTGAACTGTCATTGTAAGTTTCGGGAGGAAAAACTATGTACACTTAAAACTGCAAGTTGCATGTGGCACCTTTAAGGGTGAAAAGTTGTAGCACCCACGGTACCCCCTGAAGGGTGCCATTTGACTCCCGATGGCACCCTTGAATGTGCCATATGGAGTCGAGTGGCACCCTATGGGTACCTTTTGGCACCCAATGGTTGACCCATGGCATCCTAAAGTTGACTTACGGAGTTACCTAGTATTACCTTCAAGGGTGTCAAGTGGGGGGGGGGGGGGGAGGAGTCTCTTCAGGGGTGCCACTGATGCTAAAACTTTTCAACCTTAAAGTACCACATACAACCTGCAGTTTTAACAGTGTAGAGCCAATGTCAATTCAGGCAGGGGTGTGTTACCTTCATAGTCTCGTGAGTTTTGGAATTCTAAATATGTTGATGTTCCGAAAAAAGAAAATAGCAGGTGTTTTTTTATTTTTCCAAAAAAAAAAAAAGAAAAAAAAAAATCGTGGCCGGAAATACAGCCCGCCAAATAAACAACCTGGACGACATTTCTTACTAGCTTTTGCCTCAGCGTTTTACAAGTGGTTTGGATCCCGAGCTGTTCACGATATGTTTTAGCAGTTTTTTAATTTAAAATGTCTGACTTGTCTGTCATTTTAAAGGACACTGTGGACTTAGACGAGCCTGAAATGATTTTTAATGATATTTAGTTCTTTATTAACACCAAATATATCAATAAAAATCCAAAAATAAAATGTGCTCTAATCTTAAACTTCAACTGTTAAGTTGAACGAAATGAAATGGCATTCTTCGGTCGCAGCAAATTCGATTTAACTTGTACGTCAAGGAATAACGCGTAATTATTGAGCAAAACATTAAAACATACATGATGTGTTAGTAAAAAGTTTTTCCAAAGCTTACCAAATTACCCAGTGTATACAGTACATAGCATTTAAAAGAATATGTACTGTCTGATTTTCTTAGGTAAAACCTTCCGCGTATTTACGCATGCGTCCGGTTTTCTTTGATCTTACGAAAACAGGGGTGATAGGTAAGATAACAAGGGGAAGAAGAATAAGAGGCATTTTGAGTCGTATCAAACAACGTAAAACGATGTTAATTTCAAATACATAGTTTAGTTGAATATGTCAAAAGGATAGCAAATGCAAGTTTTTAGTGAAAACTTCGGAAAGTTCCCACCAACAACCTATCACCCCTTTTTAAGTGGAATGGTTCGCGAGTGCTTGGTGCGGCTCTCACGGACGGACAGTAGTGTCAAATTCGCATCTGAGGTTCATGAATGCATAAAGACTATCTAAAGAACTTTAGATTGCTTGAGAATCAATGGGGAATCAGAAGTTATTTTTAATGCCTGTTAATACTTTATAATTATACTAAGTCAAAGTTACTTGCTTAAATATATTTTTTAAAAATATATTGCTCCCGAAGAGAACATTTGAGGGAAATTCAGCTTGTGTACAACTTAATTACGAAAAAGTCAGCAGCTAAATGTTGAATTCCGTGTATTAGTTAGTTTTGATAAGACTAAACAAAACACTTAATACTTAATCTTTGTTTCTGGAAAAAAATTTTAGGAATATAATTATTTTAGTTATACTGAGTAGTTTCTAAAACATTGCTAATGTTTCTTTCTACAGGGGTGCAGTTCGGCAATATTGTGTAAAATATAAACTGCTGAAAGATGAACCGAAAAGGTGGCAATGGTTTGACCAAGAGCCTTATTTTTGAAATGAGATTGAAAGCTGCCACAAGACAATTCATAAAGCATGGGCATATCCTTGAAGCTACCTACAAGAATATGAAATTTTAATGACCTATTTTTTATGTACTTTGTGATAAAGTGTAATAAAGACGAATTTTTATCTTCATCCGATTATCTGAGGGTATGCCTAAACTACAGCACAAATTTGGTAGAAACCTTGTCAATAAGAAATAGGTTAGAGTTTTGGATGTTTGTTGCTCTTTCAGCGGATCTACAAGAAATTGTAATATTTTAGAATTTTTATATTAGTTTTACACTTAATTTGAATAAATTGGAAGCTTTATTTTTTACGCTTCAAATCGGTTTTTATTTTCGCAAAACGCGACATTTTCCGCTATACAATGTGCAGTATAACTCATTGCCATCAATAGTGTAAGAGATGGTTGAAGTCACGATGAAACAGATTTCGCAGTAATTTTAGAGTTTAAATATGAAAAATTAGTTTTAGGAAATTTCGTTATGGGAAAAAGTCTTGGAAAACAAATTGAACTTCGAAACCTTAGCAGGAATTTGCTCTAAAAGGAAAAGTTTTATTCCTTGAACATTATTGATATCCCTTTTAAGTATAGCTTTTGAATTCGGTTCAAAACTGAGTAAGATGTTTGATCGCATTTCGCCAACATTTTTCAGAAAGCTGCTCAAAATTAAGAACGAAACATGTGTACCGTTACACAAATCATCAATATAATGAATTCAAATCTAATGTTATTAAAGAATCTAGGCCCATCGGAATCTATATTTGAAATAGAGTTGTAGGCACGTTTTATTTTATTTTGTGCCGGTTTCAAGAAATATTTAAAAGTAGTGTTGATAATGTTAAATGAATAGCTTTATCTTTTACTTTTTTAGAGCAATTTCCTGCAGAAGTTTTGAACTAGATTCTATTCTTCTCACATTTTTATTTGGTATAATTTGCATTGAGAATACATTCTTCGTCCTCCATTCCCTTGGAAAATTCGATATGGTGGGCCTGGGTGTAAATAACTCCAAAGTTGTTTTTCGTGTACTCAACAGAAAAGGAAAACCTCCAATGATTTCGTAGATTAAATGGATGGTGTTATGCAAAAAGGAGTTAACCCACAAAAACCTGATTTTGAGATAGTAAGTCAACAAACTCTGGCAAAAAGCATGGAGCTCTATATCAATATACCAATGATATGTTACCATGAAATGCTGATAGGGCTTAAATATTTTTGCTTAATGTAGAAAGCAACATATTTTACCATCACAGTTGGATAACTCATTTTTTTATGTTTTTTGCATAACACCATCCAAATACAATTAAACAGTGGCGTGCATAAATGTTTCAATTATCTGCAATGAAGGTTGAGTATATTGGGATAATATATATAAAAAGAAGGAATAAATGTAAACAGATTGATTAGATTTAATAAAGTCCGTAGTATCCTTCATCGTGTGGATAGATAGGCCTTTGCAGTTTCGTCAAAATCTTTTCAGATTAAGCATATATAGATGCTAGTTCCAGCTATTTGCTGTGAGGATCAAAACTAAACTATTCGGATCTGTCATCAATGGTTGCTTTGTTTACGAAGATTTTCAAAGTATTAAGTAAAAAATGATTGCATGATTAGAACAGTAGGACTCCCCACTGCTAATTGTTAGCGTTGCATACAACAAATATTCTGCATTTACAACTTATGACTTGGACATGCAGCGGATATTTTAAATAATTTTATAAGATAAAAGATCGACTCTAATTTTTTTACCATGTTTTGTTGAAGTAAGTCTAATATATATAATAGCTCAAATTAGAAGTTTACTCTCATTTCATGTAACAATGTCAAAACTCTAAGAAGTACAGAGCTTCAATCTATAAAAAAGTGAAAGAAAGACTATCTTCAGGATACGAAAAGACTGCGACAGAATGATAGTTCCCAAGAGTCAGTTCTTGATGACACAAAATGACGCGTATGGCCTTGGATATCCGGCTCGGAAATTCTCCTGACATGGAACTCTTTTACTGTCATTTGAGTACTTCGGGAAATGCCGGAATGAGGGTAGCAATGGAAATAAGTTCATTGGTTATTTCTGGTGATTATTTTAGGTTTCTCACAAGCGATATTTTTACCATTTAGCAAGGAAACTGAGGTGTTCGCAAAGTAAGAATAATTGAAACTATAATGATGGAGAAAATAATCAAATTTTTTTCTATAATAACTACTCGTTACCCTTTTTTGATGAAAAATTATGCCTTTATTACAGTAAACATGTGTAGTGTGGATAAATTTGTTGGACCGGTTCCATGTTAAAGCGAAAACTAAAACTAATGACGAAGAAAATAATCAAATTTTTGTCTATTTATAATTAGTTGTACTCTTTAACTGTCAGGGTCATGCTCCACATCGACGTAAAGCAGAAAAAATAGGCAGAAGCGTAAAATGGATTCAATGGTATTCCTATGGAAAGTACCCGGATTTCGGTTTCTGCCTTCAGTTTCGGTCGCGTTTTACGCTGATGTGGAGCATGGCCTTAAATGTATGCCTTTTTAAAGAAAACATCTAGAATATTGATAAACTACGAGTAATTTAACGCTTTGATTTAAAGCCGTCAACGACGAGTTATTTTAAAGCCGTCGGTGTATCTTATCTCCTCTACTGAGTAATCTTGCATCATAATCACACACCCTATAAAATTCCTGTTTAAAGATAAATCATTAATTACTGCATAAATCAAGTTATCCTTTTTTCAGCTGTATTATCCGTAATGTGCCCAATTTTACAATGCCTGAAAGTTTCATTTACTAATTAATGAACAAAAAAATTTATGATGATTCAATTAAATATGAGAAAGGAGCAATTTCGCAGTCACTTATATGTTCACTTTTTGTCAAAAACTCATTCTTAATCAAAAGAGGATTGTGTATTGAATTACATTGGTATTTCCAGACTGTTATGATTTCTCAAATTAGGGATTATTGCACTCAAACCAGATGATTTAGTTGCTTGAGGCTCACAGGCGCAGTATTTATGCATCGTTTACATGGATATTTACAGGATAAATGTTCTACAACCAATTTGCATGTGAAAACATTCATTTAGGTATAAAGCAGTGAGTAACCGCCTCTAAGCAAGGGCTAAGTTTATACCCGAGCTCTGCGTTAAAATTTACGAGTTGTACCGTTTCCATGTGCAGTCGCTCACTGGTATTCTAATTTCACATTAGCTACCAGTTTTTTTTGCTCTCTTTGCTCAATAAGAGTATTTTTGCTTCCAACTCTGCTACTTTCGTATTCCATGCTGATGAGCGCACAATAAGCGCGAAACTACAGTCCATGGATTGCAATTGGTCGAGTTGGTGGTGTGATGCACATTCATTTAGGATTTAATATTAATAAAAGAAACAAAAGCATGATTTTTTGCGATGTCGTTATCTGATTAACGAGGTGCGTCCGCTGCACCCTCCCCCAGCACTAGATATGAAATCAGTTGCTATTCATTACATTTCTAAAAGTT
>JAXGGA010015230.1:0-29773 GCA_038373865.1 Uloborus plumipes
TTTCAAAAAATTAAAATTTTTATTTTTTTCTCACTTTTCCCCCCGAAATATTGTTTATTATACAACTTAAGAAAATGCATATTGTTGTTCAATTTTTTAATTAAATAACCTAGCCATAATTTGACATTTTGGTTGAAATGTCAAGTCCGTTACTGGTCAAATCCGTTACCAAATGTCAAGTCCGTTACCATACAGTTTTTGATCAATATTTCAATGATCAAAAACATCGTTTTAAGCTTCAGGGACGCAAATAATTTCAAATGAAGTTGGTTCTAGGCGCTATGATATAGTTTAAAAGTGAGATTTCATATTGATTTTGTATGGCAACAGACGACAATTTTCCTTGCAACTTAAAGTTTTACAACAACATTTGAATACTTAATTATGAATCAAAGTGTACAACTAATTACTTTTTCACTCACCTAAAATATGTGACAAAACATCTGTTAGGGATTCTAAAAGATAATAGCAAGTTAAAAAAATTACTTAAAAATTCTGAAATATGAGCATATGGTGAAAATGACCCATATACAATTTACAAATTCGCTTTCTAGATTGGAAATGCATTGCGATCAGTTTGTCAGACCTTCTATCATTTTGACCGTTTGCCTAAGAATTTTGCTTTTTGGCGTACTTGCTATGTAAGTCTTTGCAGCAGTGGATTTTAGGAGGAGCACCCTTCGGAAATAAAATTATTTAACTTTTCCATTCACTATTTTTCAATTTAATTTTCCTTAACGTATGTAAAAAATTTAAAAACATTTTTTTAAAGAAACTCACACACAAAGCATTTTTGAATAAAATTACAGTTTGGTTTGCTAGTGGAATAGTAGTGGAGTCGGTGATCAATGTGAAAGAATTCATTTTGAACTCAAAGGCTCATAATGTCGTCATTGGTTTAAAAAGATTATATTTTGTTTTAATCACTTCTTGTTTTTATCATTATGTCGGTATTTTGAGGTAATACCGTGCATCATTATGTCATTTTATGAAATTACATAAGGTTTAGTATTAAATTAGCTCAACATGCTGAAAAATATTTTACGCTCACATTTGAAGCAAAGTAGTATGTAATATTTCTGTACCTTAAAGTAGATTATTTGTCTTTAAGGGCTCTTTAAAAATATCTTGAAGGAGTTAACAGAGAACTTTTTTGAATAAAAAAATACATGTAAGGGAGAGGCATGTTTTACCGTTTTGGACCCCTCCCGAAAACTATTTCTGTATCCGCCCCTGAGTTGTAAAAACATTCCTACGCTATAATCCATTGAAGTTGGCTGGTAAACGCATAGTAACAAAAAAAATAAAAACTTGTAAAAGACAATTAAATTCAATTTGATGAATGAAATTTTTCACCTGACCAGAAACAGGAGTGTCAACTTAATGGCTTCGGGGAGTTGAATTTTATTATATATTAACAAAACTCATTATATACCTGTTGCCCCGTTGTAAATGAATTCCACATTAATGTGACAGTTTTAAATTATCTTATATCTGTTTGCGTTATTAATTATTCTTTTCATATGAGTACTATGCAAATGTCAAATATAACTAAGTTCTTCATATGATAAATTAGGTATAGCTTAGACGCGTCTAAATTAAGTGTACCATGTGGTAAAAAACTGCTGTTGTTTTATGTTACATGACTGATGTATTTATTAACAAATTTTTCTCTTTTTAGGTAAGTTTCTGATGATTTTCCAAAATAGTTTTAAGGAAAAATAAATATACAGGTAAGTTAAATTTGGTATTAAGTGTGTAGGCTACTCAGAGCTGAAATAATGATGGAAAAATAATGTATGTTTAATGCAGGACGTAAGATTTAGAAAATCCAAAGCAAAAATAAAAAATTGCTGAGGTATTTGGAGGTTGTATGATTGTTCTTTCAACATAACACTTAATTTTAAAATAAATAATGAACACGTTACTTTCTAGTTTTCAGTGCATTTTGAAAAATCGTACTTAAAAATATATGCTTAAAATAGTTTTTTTTTTCCGACACCAAATAATGTTTTTTTTTTCCTTTCTTTCTTTTTTTAATCTCAAGTATTAAGTTACAGGACATGTTTTGTTAAACATAGAGAGAAATGGATTTTCCACAATTTGCTTATTGTAACAAAGCTTGTAGATGACTTAAACCAGCTAACTTTATGATAAGTAACTTTTCAGGAAGCAATAGATACATGGTAGATTTATAGCACGTTGTGAAGTTGCATATTTCAAAGCAATACATTTTTCTATTTGTTGCCAGGGGTTCCACGATTTAAAATTCTTAATTTATCAACAAAAAGAAAGCAAGTCGCACTCGGATGCCCCTGTCTGTTGTAACATTTAGGAGTTACTCGCTTTTCCTACTGATGCATCTTGAAATAAAACCTGTGTTTAAAAAAATTACAATATGCCAGTCTAGGCCGTCACTGTATTCCTAAATCTGCTTTATCTTGAAGTTTTCTTGCTTTGCAGTTTAAGTTGGACGTGTTTCATCGTTTGAATTTTAAAACTGACGCAAGAAGTGAAATTTTATTTCGTTTTCACAGCACGCATCGTTGAAAGAAGAATTTTTGTTCTTTACTTTTATTTTGAAAAAGAAAAAGAAACTAAATACTTACTAATTTCTGTGTTTAAATATTGTGGCAGACGTTATTTGTTTTCAGAGCATGACACAAGATGTATGTGTGGAATAGAATCTCTAACATCGTTCCATCAACTGTAATGGTTTCAAATCTCCTGTTGCGACAGATAAAAATGTCACGTTTTATTTCAACTCAGAAGCTACTTTGAAAGAACATATTGCTTCTTATTTCCATTTCCATTCAAAATCTTAAAATATGTGATGATTTTGAGCTACAGGCCAAGTCATACGAATAAAAAAAAATCTGCTGAAATCTTCTTCCACGAAGTAACTCAACACAACTCGATTGCTTACGTGCCGTGCACTTTACTGCGACTTCTCGATTCCGAAAACCGAAAGGGGGCGCAGCTGTAAAAAATAAAAACGATTTGTTGTTATTGTTCTTGCGTCCTTTTCACTTTTCCCCTAAATAAGTTTATCCACCCGATGTTCTTCCGATTCCTATCTGTATACTTCATGCGTTTCGGGGCGATATAAATAAAAATGGCAGATTGTATTTTGGTAAAAGGCGTGGATTTCGGTTCTTTTCGAATTTACATTTAGCGACTAAGTGCGACTGATGCTGACAGAATGGAAACTTTACTTTGCCTTTTTCGAGTATTTTTCGTTCACCGTTTATTATTCCAAAGTGTTACTCTTTGCGAAATGAAATGAATCAAAGTTCCATTTGCTTCTCCGATTTGAATTTCTTTTTATACTTTTTTTTCGATTAGTTTTTGCTTTTGAGCACGGAATGCCATTTTTTGAGCTCGTACGGATTGGATGAGGCTCTTTTACAGATCGTTAGACATGTCCAAGGCAGTTCGGAATAGTTTTTTACTTGTTGAATTGCTATGCAGGTATCAAATCGTCCCTCACGGTTCGCATAATCGCAGCATACTACTTGTATTCTATTCTACATTTAAGAGTTAAATTGCGAAAAGAAAGGATACAGAAACTTATGAATTGTTTATTTTATGTTCTGAGCTGTAATTTCTAGTAACCATTTTCTCATCTAAAATATTTTTGCCTAATTTTAACTTGTATATTTTATAAGTTACTTAGAATACTATACATTTACTTATATTTCTGACCAGAGCTTAATTTGTATGAGAGCTCACGGAAGCCCAACTATGTATTTTTCAATTTTATGTAAATATTTATGTATTAGACTGAATACAGGCTATTTACGTATGCCTTTTAATTAGAAATTAAGCCATGTTTATGAATGCATACTTTGTGCACAATATGAACAAAATCAATGGATATAACTAACCAAATGTACTGCGTAAAAAACTAAAAAATTTCTCTTTTACGGTATTTATGTTTTTTCAAGACAGTGTAACTATGCTATAATTTATTTTCATTAAAAAAAATAAAATGGATGTATTTCGTATGGACTGTAGTTAGTGATGTCTAGAATAAAATCAGGATATTGTGCAGCAGGAATAGAAACTTGCCAAAAAATGTACAAAAAAAGCTTGTGAAAAGCGGGCATTCTGGTCCCTTTATTGCGTGGAATATACTAGGAATATCGAAGCTATAGTACTAGAGTTCAGATATGCAAATAACCCTTGTCAAAGCTCAGAACCAAAAAAACTCACGATCACACGGGCGTATTCTTTGTAAAAAAAAAAAAAAAAAAACATGATCGCATTTTTTAACTCTCATTTGCAGAAAAATGATATCTGTAAAAACCCCAAGAGGCGACAGCAGTAACGCAAATTAGGCGTATTGACTAAGGATCGGACGTGATAACACTTTAAAAAGTGGCAGGGTGACTTGAGAAGGTAGGAAGACACTGTAGAGAGAGGTACAGGATGTTCAAAAGAGCTAAGGGCGCTGCATTATGCCAAGAAAAAATAAAACGTGAGTCAATCCTTCAGTTCAGTCGTTATTCATTGACTACATCGACTTTCTCCGATTTCATAAACTAGTTTCCAATGTTAGGCAATTATTTGCACAAAAAAAGATCTAGACAGTAGATATAAATTTTACGCTGTATCATTGTTTTGACTTGTGAGATACATTGCATCGTAACCAATCATGCAGTAGCAGATTTGCCATGTAGCAATTGCGAGAAGCCAACATGGAGGTCCCGAAGAGAATCAAAATACTCTGCTCCTCAATCTCTTTTACTTCAATAGTGATGGACTATGGAGCCCCAAAAATGCAATGCGAAGCCCCCAAAAATGGAACTCCGACACTGATGATTTGCAATCATGTTCCTTAGATTTAAAAATAGTCATTGTCTGGTAGACATTGTAGAAGTATGTATTGCAGCGTAGATATTATTACTCATATAGGTAATCACTTTGAATTGCATTAAAAATACGTCTTTGTCTGTGTAGACATGTCGAATAAACAAACACAAATTTAAGAAAAAAGTGTCCCATGCATTTTACGATTTTAAAAGAATTAATTCATGTCATGTTTACTTCCCTCGTGAGTTTATTTTAAAAAGTCTGTTACACTGCTTCTAAGAATTCGAGATAATTCTCGTTTTCTTTCGTTTGCTTTAATTTTCTTCGCAATTTTATTTGCTTAGTATTTGTGTGCTCTTTGTGGCAAATTTAAATAGATTTCCCAGTCATCTAAGAAGAATACTGCCAAAAATCGTTACTAATTTTTCTCTAACGTGGAATTCTTCCAATATATAATAAATAAAAAAGAAGAATACTGTAACTTTAAATAAAACTTTGCTACTAAACGAAATACGTTTGGTCTGATTTTTTTTATTTCTTTTCCCAAAGTAAACAGTGAAATTAATGACCTTTCGTGAAATGTGACTATTTATTCAATGTTTTGCATGTTCTTCTGCTGAAACATTGCTGCAATGTATTTTCAACTGTTTCTCTCTAACATGTTTTATATAAGCGATAACGTATCTATAGTTATATTCCCGTTAACTGAAAACTATGTAATCACTTAATACGCTACTGCATAAATTTTATGTATCATTTGAATGTTTAACCCAACTTCATCATTAGTGCTTAATTGAGCGGAATTTTCCTGATCTCTATCATGAAAACACGTCTGTGTTAGCATTTGTTTTGGGCTTAATAGCCAGAGTGCCCGTGCACAGCGTTTGAAAGATAGTCACACATATTTCTATTAAAGCATTTTTTAATTATTATTAGTTTGTGCTTTACTCAAATGGATTAAAATTGCGATTTATTTGCTTACGTTTTATTTGGTATGCTTTATGTCTTAACTTGTATATTTAACAAAGTTTTGGGACTAATCACCATCTTTCCACTTTTTTGTTGATACAATTGTGTCAAAGAAAATTATCCCTAACCTCTGAACCGAGAATGAGAAAATATTTTTTAAAAACGACTCTCAACTGCTTTGAGAATGCACATGATTATTATGTCATACACATGACATGACAATATTCATAGCCTATTGAAATTATGATAAACCTAGCACATAATACAATGCTACTTACAGTGTCTAATACGACCGGGAACGTGACAATGATATGGCAGTGCTCCTTACAGTGTCCAATTAATACGACCGTGAAAGTGACAATGATATGGCAGTGCTCCGTACAGTGTCTAATTAATACGACCGTGAAAGTGACAATGATATGGCAGTGCTCCGTACAGTGTCTAATTAATACGACCGTGAACTGGACAATGTTATGGCAGTGCTCCGTACAGTGTCTAATTAATACGACCGTGAACGTGACAATGATATGGCTGTGCTCCGTACAGTGTCCAATAAATACGACCGTGACAATGATATACAGTGCTCCGTATAGTGTCTAATTAATACAACCGTGAAGGTGGCAATGATACGGCAGTGCTCCTTACAGTGTCTAATTAATACGACCGTGAACGTGACAATGATATGGCAGTGCTCCGTACAGTGTCTAATTAATACGACCGTGAACGTGACAATGGTATGGCAGTGATCCGTACAGTGTCCAATAAATACGACCGTGACAATGATATGTCAGTGCTCCGTATAATGTCTAATTAATACGATCGTGACAATGATATGGCCAGTGCTCCGTATAGTGTCTAATTAATACGACCATGAACGTGACAATGATATGGCAGTGCTACTTACAGTGTATACGACCGTGAACGTGACAATGATATGGCAGTGATACTTACATTGTCTAATTTATACAACCGTGAACATGGCATTGATGTGGCGGTGTTCCTTACAATGAAGTGTCTAATTTATACGCTCGTGAAAATTGCAATGTGTGTCATGCTGTCAACGTTTGTTTTGTCAACAATTACGAAATAGCTTTAAACTTGGTATCAAGTCTAGCATGTGGCATGGCATTTTTTTTTAATTTTATTTATTCATCTTTTCTTTCTTTGTTTTTTTGAAACAATGTTGAATCTGATATTCCTGTCATTCTTGTGGCTCGTAGTAGTGCATTTTTATTCATAAAAAAAAATTAACATGAACGTGGCTATATATTCAGGAGTTGGATATTTTATTGTTTAATTACAAACGACAGGTGAACATGACATTACAATTTTGCACGTGGTAGCGCATCTTTTTTTTCCCCTCAAACGACGTGAACGTGATATCACTTGTATTACATTTTTTGTGCCATTTGAAATATATTTTAAAGAATGGCGTGTTGTATTCATAATCGTAAAAGATTTAATCGAAGAAGAAACTTAGGCATTTAAGAATTTCTGCAAGTCAAAAAAGCCAACCAGTTCTTTCCACTTTTTTTATTTATTTATTCGTTTTTTAATGTAGTAAATAACTTGAATAATTTTCTTCAATGTAACACGCGGAAAACTATTTCATAATTATCTTCTTTTGTTAAGCTCAATTTTTTTCCGATTTTCATTCTTCACAACCCGTTACTATTTCGAAAAATAGTTATCACAAAACTTGTTTAAATGTTCACGAACATTTATCTTCTTCTCCAAAGCACCATTCCTTACAAAGACAACAAAATTAAAAATAAACAGAGTTTGAATGATTACTTCACAGAAACATGTGAAAATTGAACAAAAACGCTGGCCATAAATTTTAAAAGCCACACCTCGGTTTCTAGTTAAGGTGTCGCTGTTGGGAAGCATTGATCCAATTCATAACCTCGCAGGTCATGGGTAGTATTCGCAGCATGTTAACCAAAACCCCACGCAGTGTTGGCATTTTATTTTGTTGCTTTTTGGCGCATTTGCTTAGATTGCTCGGTCTGAGCACGCCTACAGCCGGAAATAAGAGTTACATGCCCTTGCTTGGGATCTAAAACGTAATGAAATCATAATGAGAAGCAGTAAGCTGCTAATGCATGTCTACTTCGTAATTACATTGTAGCGATTTCGTCTCTAGGTACAGCTTGAAGGGGTTGTTAGATGTGAGATATTTGTGACGGACTTGTTTATGAATATAGTGAATAAAATAATCGTGAGTTAAGTCGGTTTTGTTTTAAAGATCTTAATGTACTCCCTTTAGGAACATACGCTTTGCTGTTGAATATGAAAATTTGCTTGTGCTTGTTTTTTTTTTCTTTCTTTCTTTTTTTGTAACAGTGTAATGTTTTAAATTGTAATTTTTTTTTATTTTTGCTTTTGCTGAGATTCTGAAAAGGCATGTTTTAAAATATGTTTTGCATTCGATAATTTACAAAAAAACTTTGACAACCTACCAACTGATTCTGTTAAATTAATTAACAGAAAAAATTTTAAACAATTGTGAACAAAATAAAATTTGAACCATTATTAACAAATTAAATTTTGAACGATAATTTACAAAATGAATTTTTCAGACGAAGTTGAAGTTCACGTCTTTTCGCTTTTGATAAAAGGTTTCTTGCAATATTGAAACGCAATATACGTTCAAATATAATATTTTGCAATTTTTCTACATCACAGCATTGCGTAGTTACATTTCATTTTTTTTTGTCCAACTACTAATTTAATTAATAATTGGGAAAATGCTTCAATGTTCGTGTTGTTGTAATACTGGACATTACTTTTGACTTTTGAATCGTTTCCCTTTCGTCAACAAGCTAACACATCTAAATTAATAAAAATGTGACTAAGAATCAATTTGTGGTTAGAGTTCAATATGTTAACATTAATTAACACATTGAACTCCATCTTTTCTATTAAGAAAATTGACGGAAATGATTCAATACGATGGCATGGAAGAACATGCCTAAAAACTTGTTCAAATAAAAGTTTTAAAATGATTATAGAATAACGGTATTTATTTGAACGGTTTTTATTTCGGTTGGTATAAGAAAACATTTGTGTAAATTAATTTCTCACACCAACCGAATTCTTGTTTTAAAAAGAGAAATTATGGTTTCAGTTTTTTCCAACATTGAAGCTTAATTAGCTATTTTTTTACCCTCATTAAATGTTTTCGTAATAAAACTACTGTTACGAGTAAGTTCTGCATTTAAGATTAAGATTTCCGAGAAAAAGATAGCCAATATTCATTCCTATCTTTAAATTTTTTCGAAACATCACAATTAACTATTTTTTTACAATTTCAAGAAACAGAAAATATATTTTAAGCCGCAAATTATTGCAACTTCTACTTAACATGAAATGCATTAGTTACAATAATAATCGATTGAACATTTAAAAATCGTTTTTCTAACTTTATCAAATTAAAATAACGAAATTTAAAAGAAATTGTGAATATAGTTCTTTCGCTATCTAAAACACTGATTTAAATCTCACCACAAAAGGTATTCCAGCCTACTTTCGATTCTTAACCATTATGTAATTACCTATACAAAATAAAACAAAAAAAAAGAACAACAACAACTCATTCGAGCACAGTTGATGACCTCGATTTGAATTAAACTGTGCTTACGCTGTATTCCTCCAAGATTTGTTGCACGATAATGCTGTAGTTAGTCTGCATTAGAATACAAAATAACAATGCTGTAATCTAACTAAATAGGCTGCGTAGTAGTTACAGGAAAAAGAACTGATGCCATTTGGAACATAATATTTTAAGCGTTTCCCTGTCAGGTTGGGACTACTCTTCTGCTATTATGCATTCGCACTGACCTTTGAACACTAATCGTGATCTGTGATTGGTCAGGCCTGCTAGCGAAAGTTATGTTTGCTGTTTTGTATTCTTTTTACCCCTGATACTCATTTTTGCTTTTTTGTATGCTGCTGAGCGTGCGTTAAACTAAAATTTAGCATTATGCAAATTTTAAGACTATTATGTGGTGGATTTTACCATAATGTTTTAAAAGAGATACACTATGCATTTTACTGAAAATAAAAATATCTAATCTCTCTTTTTGCTTCCTTTTACGTAATAAAGGAAGTGTTGTAATCGCGAAAAAAATATATCTTTAATTTCATTCTTAATTTCCATTTTACTCATCTTTGATTGAATGTTGAGTAAATTTTGCAGTCTGTTCGGACGTACATGTATGACTTATCTATGTGTATATCTTGCATAGCTTAAAAGCAATGACCGGAAAAAAAATTAAAATTTTGCGTGTCGGCTTGTGAGGGGGGTGGGGTCTAGTTATGTACTTCTCTTTTTGGTTGCACTCGGATGATCCAAAGGTGCTCTTTTTCCCCTTTTTGGGGGAAAATCACTGTTAATTTCAACGCAGACTTAAGTAAAGTTATAAATTGGCAAACACTTGACGATAAAACGCCAAGCTTTTGGTCTCCAAGTTTTTTGTCGTCAACTTGTCTGGGTTGAAGTTGTACATCATGGGTTTTTTTTTTCTTCACATTGAAATACGATGATGTTGCCATAAAGAACTAAAAATGAAACTATTTCAAAAGTTTGGTTTGTCGTACAGGTTTTTTTATCCCAACCATGACGGCTTTTTCTATAGGACCTAATCAAGTACTAGTATATCACTTAAAAGTTTCAATCCTTTTTTACAGTTCAACGTAATGAGTCTTCAATTTTTTGTGAATCCTCGATGTGAAAACGTATTCTTACATTATTGCTTACCGAGAACCGAGTTTGTACATTTTCCAGTACCAGAACGCTAACGAGTAATAATTGAATACTGAATTACGAACAATTTGACATGAAAGGAGAACTTATTTTCCCACAAAAAGCAGTACCGAAATGGCGTTCCGGTACTTTTCAGCACCAATTCGCTCCTGCTATAAACCTTTTTCAATCTCTTTACCCCCACACATAAAGGCTTTTATTAAACAAACCATATTCTTTTCGTGACCCTTATTTTTAATAATTTTTCTCTTAATATTTGCGGCAATTAATAAAATTCTGAAAATAGCACTCAGAACTGCTTTTTTTAAGAATCGGTATTTCATTATTAAAAATATTAATGAGATTAAAGTATCCAAACGAAAAAAAAGAAAGAAAATATTTACTATAAGTAAGCTGATCTCCAAAAACCGCTAATTAGAACTGATTAAGACAAGGAAATAATTATGGATTTGTGTGAGCAAAATCCTCGATTGCGAATGTTAAGACTTCGTTAACAATCATTTGAAGAAATGTTTGCAAACTACGAAGGTAATGTACCTTTACTTTTTATAACATTGATTTTGATTGAACGCGGTTAAATATTTTCAAATTTCAAGTTAGTCCGTTTCTCTCTCTCCTTCTCTACCTTGCTATTATAAACTATTTGAATCTTTTTGATGATATGAGTTTGATATAGTAATTTAGTAGTAATTTTCATAAAGGTTTCTTCTAGTTTACAAAACGCGACTTTCTCACTGAGAGAGCACTGCAGCATAACACTTAGTTTTTTTTTCCAAATTTTCAATTCCATGAAATCCAATCTTTTCTAAAAAAACTTGAGTTACAAATAGTCTCTATTGATGCTTTTTTTCGAATCTTTTTGCATATTGAATACGATTTATACATATACAAAATAATTAGTCATTGAAATTTCTTTCTTTTTACACAGACAAAAAAAAAACTTCTTTCTGACTTTCCTTCTTTTTTTTCTTTTCCAAACTTGTTTTACTGGTTTAAACTAAAAACCGTTTACTTTCATAACTGATCATTTTCTTGGTGTATTTTTGTTACATTTAGCTATGGATGCTTACTTTACATACAGACTTTTTACTATCATTGCTTTCAAACAATCGCGTTTTTCTTTTCACATTTTTCCTCCATCAGTTTATTTTCCAAGCTCATTTGAGTTTTTTTTTTTTTTTTTCCAAGTTCCGATCGGTTATTGATCATTTTCTTGTGACATTTTTCTTTTCATGCAGTGCGATGCACGCGTACATAATATTTGTATTCGATACCAATCATTCACTTTTTTTATTCAATTCTCTTCTTCCAAGATTGTATTCGCTTCCAAATCAGTCTTGAATTTTTCTTTTTATGTTTCAAAACGCTCTAAGTTCTGTTATGTATTTTGTTCTTCAAGATTAATTCCTATGCCCCACTCTCAATTTACAGCTTTTTTATCCCGTCGTGCCCATCAATTTGTCTCCTGTGTCCTTAGGAAACCACCTGTTCCTTAAGTTTTTTGCCTATTGACCGTCCACTGCAGACGACAGAGCCGCGGGATTATGGTCTGGCTGCTTCTGTTTCATTTCCTTAACGCTTGGGTGATTCGAAAAGTTACTTATGTATTTTTCTCATCGTTTCAACTGCTGCCAAGCAAATGTCTGAATGAAGCGAAACGACTTTTGTTTTTATTTCTTTTTCTCTTGAGGAGAAATACACGTCCTTCGCTGACGTTTCTGAATATAATTGCTCTAATCGCATTTTCAGATTAATCTGGCTGGCCTTTTATGGTCTTTGGGAGTTATTCAACTGTTTTTATTGGAGGACACTGATTTTTCAATTTATATCAACTCTAGATCCTCCAGTGTGATAAATACGCTTCGCATCTTTGTATAAAAAGCTGATGAAATGAAATTTGCTTCTGACGGGGCGCAACAGAAACGAAAACATCGTTCCTCGAATTCTGTGCTTGCGCATTTTTTCAGTGTATCACCTTTGTGCACAGTGCACGGGCACGAAATCTGAAGATAGTATTTTCGTTGCAGTTGGCTTCTTTTGTGAATCCAGAATTAAAAGAATGTTGCTAACTAAGTGTGAATCCGACGTAATAATACATTAAATTTCCCTTGAATTGTTTTTACGCATGACGTTTACTTTTTAAAGTTGGGTGTTTTAGTATGCAAAGTAAACCAACACTGTGTCAAGTGTGCTATGCGCGGAGTATTGGTTGCAAACAAAATCAGTACTGCAAGTGGGGCATTGAAATTCCGCCCATCACTTTCAAATTTAACGTAGTTATTTGCTATGTTTGCGGGAATTTTTCGCTCTCTATGCTCTATAAGAGGATTTTTGCCCCCAACTCGGCTACTTTCGTATTCCATGCTGATGAGCGCACAATAAGCGCGAAACTGCAGTCCATGGATCGAAATGGCCGAGTTGGCGGTGTATTGTATGTTCCTGCCTTAGCACTTGCTTAGAGGCGGTTACTCACTGCTTTAAACAAGTGTTGCTTTGAAATTTGAGTTTTCTTTTTTTACTATCGATCATGATCTGCAATAGTGGCACGACTCAAAAAGTCATTTTTTGAGATAACTGGGGACCAAATTTTCATTGCTGAGAAAAAGGCATAAAAGATGCTTTCGTTTACTTGCCCGTCTAACGGCATAGTATTGAATAATGAGTTGTGCTGTTATTGTTGCTGAAAAGAATGTATTTTCATAGTTACACCTGTCCTTAGACCAAAATGCGAGTTTTTTTAGTTGTGACACTATTGCAGCTCATGAGCGATATGATTTTAATGCTAATCAATGGATAAATCATTTTTCATCTACTGACACTTGAAGTACGTTCCTCATATTTCAGTACGAAAGTCTTGACACTGTGTAAAAAATGCTTCGTTTTCTCAGGAAAATGCCTTAATTTGCATTTCTGTGAAGTCAGGAGCAGATGAAATGGACTTCGGCAACTTAATTTCTTTGGGGAAAGCGTGAGATAATTCTAGATGTCTCTTTTGTTTTGGGCGGTCTGCGCATGACTTTGATGGATAAGGTTTTGGGATTCTTTATGATATGCGTAGTTTTTGCTTTCATTCCACTGTGAGGGATCTTTAACAATTTCACGCAGAAAGCATGGTGATTGCACGAATATGTTTTTCTCTATCCTTTACTCTACTAAAGATTCTTTTTCTTTTTTTATAGCAGAAAAATGCTGAGTTAACTTTTCATGTATGGCATTGCAGTTACTGCTAACATTTTTTCGCAAGACCTCCGTCGAATCTGCGCACGCGCCAAGTCTGTTCTGACTCTCTCTAAATAGGGGGAAATGCAACGAGGAAGTAGCAAGCGAATAAAAACGGAAGGCATCGGGAAGTGCGCATCCAAAACCTATCTCCCCTTTTTCAAGTGGAAGCGTTCGTGGTTGCCAGGCGCACAACATGCAAACAGACAGTACTTAAGCTGTTGCAACCTTGTAGACCAGTCATTCTAAACTCGATGGAGAGGGGGGGGGGCTCTCTAGGCGGGCATAGAAGAAACTTTAAAATGAGGCTTGAACGTTTTATGGAAGAAAAATAAAAAGTAAAACTACCTATAATTTGCTTAAGTTTGCTGTCACATGTAATAGTGTCAGCACTAGTGCCTTTATCAGTATTTTTTTTTTTTTTTTTTTTTTTTTTTTTTTTTTTTTTTTTTTTGCGTATCTGTGTGATTCTGGATTTTTGGATGAAAAGTTGCTCCAAAGACTGTAAGGACCTCCACCTTTTTTTTTTTTTTTTGTTAGAAGTCAAAACCCTTGTTTGGAACATAACAAAAAGTTTATAACAAGAATTAGGAGCGTTGCTGCCTTCCGTCCCAAAATAACATAATTAACTTGCGCTAGCAAGAGTTACGAAGAGTTACTTCATTAAATAGCTACAATTTGTAAGTTGTAGATGTACTTCCAGGTCTGTCATTTAGAGGCTCGGGGGGGGGGAGTCAATCTCCCTCCTCCTGGCTTTTGGAAATTAATTGGGCGTGATTTTCGCTGTTTTCGGGTCGATTTATATTGAGCATGTAGCCCGTGCCCCCCTCCTTGCCGGTAAAATTCAAAATGAAGGTTGCCCTCATTTCGAATTTCGTTTAACATGAGTTTCGAGCAAGGGTGCAAGGGGGTTTTATTTACACTCTTGGCTTCTGGGGGGAAAATTCCAATGTTTTTCTATTTATTTATATAAGCCTTAATTTTTCATTAACTTTTGTTTAAATAAATGTTGATACCAAAGAAATTAATTAAAAAATAATAATTAGTAATAAATATAAAAATAAATAAAAATTGAAATAAAGTAGTAAATTTTTTTTTAATTTTATTTATTTATTTACATATTTAATTTTATTTATTTATTTACATATTTAACTTTATTCATTTATTTATGTTTTTTGCGGCTGCACCCACAGCATAAAATCGTACCGGCACCCATAGGCCTACGCGCTTCCTGTATATATTGACCCACGAAGTAAAATGTTTGGTTTTATTACAAAAAATACCCCGTCTGCACATGTTTCATCAGATTACCATATTGCTATTAAAACCGTTGAAATCCCGACGCCTAGTTAGCTAACGCAAACATATTTTCCATGTTTTGTCATTTTTCGCCACAAAATATGAGTTGCAAAAATACTGGTTAACTTGTTATTTGAAGCTATTTGCATATTACCAAGTAAGCAAAGTGTTTAAAAAGGTCGTCCATGTCTGGCAAAAGCCAGCAATATAATTTTTCACGCACTGAAAAGGGGGAGAGGGGGGGAGCGCTGAACTTGCAGCTGTTCAACGAGCGAGCGCGTAAACAAAGACTCAAAAATGGACTCCTATTTATGGTCAGTTGCATAAATTTTTCTGACGTGACGTCGACGTTAATCAGACGATGCAAAGTCCGGGCCACTTTGCACAGGTGTTCCGGTGGGTTTTATTCTTAGAAATTCGGTGCTAACTGTTGCGAAAATACATTAAAATTGTCGCCGTTTACATGGGTAATGGCGCAGGTGCAGAATTTAGGGACGAACCGGTTGGAATGATTTGGGCTTTGAAGGGCGTATATAAAGCAAGCTTTATGCTCTAAATTTTCAAAAAATATGTCAAGGATTCTAACGATCAACATTAAAATTTCAAAAGAGCTCTTATTTTTAGTTTTACCCAATTTCTCAAAAGAAAGAGGGATTTATTTGAAACGCTTAATCTTGTTTCTTTTTGAAAATTTTTCAATTAAGGGTGAAACATGCGTTCTCAAAAATTACGTTAACGGTTCTTGTGATAAGAATTAAATTTTTAAAAATGCTCTTTTAAAATTCATTTATTTTAATACAAAACCCTATTCCGGAAAGAAAAGGATTTGTTTTAAACGTTTATTATTGTTTTTCCCCTCTCCCAACAATTTCAACATGTCCCATGGAACGTGGACCTGCACAGAAACGTGGATCTAATATATTTGGAGTCCTAAAAAGGGTTTTGTGCAACAATTGATACATATGCAATGAGTTACCGCCCATAAGCCAGGGCTAAGGCAGAACTGAAGCAAATGCACCCACAGCTCGATCATAGCATCCTAAGACTGCAGTTTCGTCCTTATTGTGGACTCCTCAGTTAGGAATAGCCAGTGATCGAGCTGGAGGCAAATATCCTCTTATTGTAGCTAAGTTTACCAACAAACTGGTAGATAAAGATTACCCAGCTCTACCAGTTTGTTGGCAATCTTAGCTACAATAAGAGGATCTTTACCTCCAGCTCTATCATTGGCTAGTCCTAACTGAGGAGTCCACAATAAGGACGAGACTGCAGTCTTAGGATGCTATGATCGAGCTGTGGGTGCATTTGCTTCAATTGATACACATATTACTGTGAACTGCTATTATTTCTTCTCTCTCGCTCTCTTCTTTTTATATTTCCTAAAGCCACGTCTAGACATGAGCGTGAGCCATTAAAACCTTTTGACATGAGTGGTTGCCTGAGCACTCGAAACATAAGCAGACACTAGTTCTTGACTTTCGAACGTAATTATGATTTTATGTGCTTACAGTGGGGAATAAACAAATTTTGGGGCCCGTTGCAAAGAATTTTTGGGGCCCACTTTTTAAAGAAAAATAGAACTCAAAGCATTTACCCTATACATTTTTACAACTCTTACAGAGCCCCAATGGTCGTGGGGGCCCTCACAATTGCGATATTCACGAAATGATATATCCGAAGCTGGCTGCATACCTATGGGGAAAAAAACTTAATAGGGTAAAAGCACCCAGTAGTCGGAGGCCTTTTGTTGATCTTGACTAACCTAGAACTTTCAGATATCAATACAGCAACAAAAACATGGTATAATTTCAGAATGAACCTTTCTGGTAGTGAATTACCTACTTGTTTCAGAAACTTTAAAAAAAAATTATGTTAAAATCCAAGCTGTTTTCAACACTAGTAAATGCTCCAGTAGTCGGCCACAGAATCATCTTACCTGGAAAATAAGCAGAATCGCAATCTTTGATGACGGGGGCATACCATTCAAAATGAAATGACTCATTGCTAATTAAAAAAAAAAAGTAACCAAAACTTAACTGCCACTGGTTGATGATTGAGGATAGGTACATGAATATATGAATGCGTCATATCTGATTTTGAATTAAAAATGTACTATTTATGAGGAGTTTTATGTCATTGTGGCCAACTACTGGAGCACTTACCCTACCTATGATTGCACAAAAGCTGGTTGATAGGAAAATTATAATTGGATATTTGAAACCTGAATCAAAAAGTACCGTAGGGACATTTTTAATATTTCATGTGCAACGATCTTTTTCTATCAGGGTTACTATTCCGGGAAAAAAATTGCACTATCAGTGCACCTGATTGGCTAAAATATCCTCACATACTGCATCACAGTCATTCAGCTTTTTATGGAAATAATTGGACTAGTAGAGAGCCACGAGATCATTGCACAAATCATAATCATTCTTCACAGCTTGTAAAAAGCAATTAGGATGATGCGCAAGTACAGGCGTTCTGCTGAGGTAAATGCTTCCGGTTTTGGGAAACAATGTAAACAATTATTCATCTGACTATAATATTAATTTATCTCGTGTTTCTTTCGGCCAATTTTTATATTCGTAATATCACTTAAGATAAATTTTTACATTCTCATCTGTGGCAGGTGGTTTTGGAATTAGCTTCTGTTCTGTCAAATTTGTTGTCTCTTATCACGGTAATCGTTAATGCTGGAATAACATTAATAATGCTTATTTAGATGTTAATAAGATTTATTATTACCCTGCTTTTTCCCAATTATTTATTTCCATGTTTCCTAACTTGGCTAAGGGGTTTTTCACAAATGATCTCACAATTTGAGGGGAGAGGTGTTATGATATTGGGAGTTTTCGTCACAAATAACAAGTGTCGGCATCATATATTTTGGTTAAACTAAAAACATCTTAAAGTGTCAGATTATTTTTTTAAATATTTCCTGTACTTTTTAATCTTAGGCCTATTTTTTTTAAACACAAAAATGCTTATGACGAGGACCAGAAGAAGATTTGGGGAAGTGCAACACTTTGTCACAAAAATCGATGGAGGGTCAAAAAGATTGACAATAATGGTGAAAATTAAGAACAGGCCCTTACAAATTTCTAAAGAAATATCAATTTAGAATTCCAGCAACTGATTGTCTTAAGTCATGTTGGGCAGAAACTTAAAACTGAAATTTTGTTTTATCAAAATAATAACTTTCGTACCTTTTATTCTTTAGTATTAAAAAATACCTAAATTTGAAACTTTATTCTTTTTACCGTTTCTCACGTATGGAAAGAAAAACTACGCAATTATTCCACTTCGTAGAGTATACATGCATGTTTTATGTTTTAAAAAACTACTCCGAAATCAGTTTAATTACAGTAATTGCTCGTTTAAACTCTTTTAACACTGAAACATTTTTTTAATCCCTTGTTCTTTTATCTCTTATAAAAATTTACTGATGCGAAAATATATTAATCACGTTACCAGGTCAGTTAAGTTGGTTGAAATTTGCATTAAAAGTGGTTTAATATTATTCAGTCGCGTAAAAGAATAAAAAAGGGGAAAAAAGAACAATATAAAACACTTAGAAAGTGAAAGTAAAAGTGATTTTTTTTTGTTTATTAAATTCTCTAAGCAATTTGCAAAGAGTTATTGTGCATGCTCCTTATACCATTTTTCCTTTTTTTACGATCGAGATTAATCACTTTTTTTTTAAATGTTCACTTTAAAATTTATGTTACGTTAGCTTCGAAGATGTACTTGTAGAATTCTTAAAGGTTCTTGAAGTGAACACTTACCGTAATTGCTTCCTATGTTTTTGAGTGTTTGGAAAGCAAGGGAAATCTGTGAAGTTGTTTCAACTTTTTTTTTTTGTACTTATAGATAAAGTCCTTTAAAACTATTCGGTTCAAATTTTGCGTTCGATATGCATGTTTTCTAAATTGATTTCAAGAAAGATTAATAAATAATGCGATCGTGGTGTGACGGAACAAATTCAGTGTTTCTTGCAGCAGTAAGAGATTGCCTTCTCAATGCATAAAGTTTTAAAATGAGTTTTGACTTTTATTTGTTAAAAATGAACTGGAAAAGTCTATATCGCTTTATAATAATATTAGTGTGATATTCTACAAAGAGAACTCATGCATATGAGCATATTTTGCTTATTTTTAACCGAAAAAAGGAAGAAGACTTAATCCTTAAGTTGTTCAGCCACCACTGTTCATAGTACGAAATACGTGTCAGATGCATACTTAAAAAATCATGTTTTTTTTTTTTTTTCTTTTTTATATTTAAGAAAACTGAGTTATTTAATCACTGTATTTATAAAAAAAAAGTAATAAAATAGACGGCAGTTGTGTCATGTAAAAAAAAACATTAATTTTCATTTGCGATTTTTTATTTATTGTTATTTTTTTTTTTTTTTGCAATTTTATCTATAACCATAAAAAAAATGTTAGATGTTAAAAAGATTTATTATTATCCTGCTTTTTCCCAATTATTTATTTCCATGTTTTTCCTAACTTGGCTAAGGGGTTTTTCACAAATGATCTCACAATTTGAGGGGAGAGGTGTCATGATATTGGGAGTTCTTGTGTCAGGTAAAAAAAACATTAATTTTCATTTGCGATTTTTTATTTATTATTCTTTTTTTTTTTTTTTTTTTGCAATATTATCTATAACCATAAAAAAAATGTTAGATGTTAATAAGATTTATTATTATCCTGCTTTTTCCCAATTATTTATTTCCATGTTTTTCCTAACTTGGCTAAGGGGTTTTTCACAAATGATCTCACAATTTTATCTATAACCATAAAAAAAAATAAGAGATCACTTTGAGATTGCTTAAATATCTTCGATAAGTATTCATATTGATACAGAAACAAATATTGGTTTTAAAAAAGCTTTTAAAAACGCTTCTAAACTTATAACATGTATCAACAGAAGGCTCCAAAGCCTGTGTCATTTGAAAAGTAATTGCCTTGAAATTAATTTGATCAATTTCGAAAACTTTGAAAAGTATTCATATCATGATATTTTCGTTAATAGCGCGAAGCGCTACTCAACCGCGACAGTGCATCATAATTTTCGCAAGCTATTGATTGAAGTAATGTGTAATAAAAACAGAAGAATTAACTTTTTTTTTTTGACACAAAAAGCATTTTTTAGACAGTGGGTAAATTTTTTCTCAAAAGCTTGCCCGATAAGCTTTAAAATGAGGGGTAAATTTTGGAATTTGATAAAGAAATAAGGAACTTCTTGCATTGTAACCAAACAACAGGCCAGAGAAATAATGTGTTGGATTTGGATTACTATCAATCCTTAACTCTTGTTTTTGGCAGCGATTAAAAAGCTTGCCCCACCCAAGACGGAGCAAATTCAAAAGAATCCTAAAAGAAAAAAAAATCAACGCGCGAATTCGAACACCTACACTTCCACTGTACAGGGTCAGTAATACTATCGGCGTTAGCCTCAACCAACCTTGATTGAGTAACAAAGCGAAAGGGAATAAACATAAGGTTTACCCAACCGTTTCAGGTGGTTAAAAAAACTTTACTACTCCAATGGTGCCACTTAACCACAGCTCAGGATGCTTTTCTCCAAAACTGTAACATTGTATCAAGAAACAAATCTCATTCCAAACTTTCCAGCCTTTCCAGTAATGTGTTTATTGCACTTCAAAAGCAGCGAAGAAGGACGGCGTCCTTGAAATTGGCCATTGAACCAGAAGTGTCTAGTTGCATGGGAAACCACTCTCCAATCCTCTACGCTGGAAATGCGACTTAGGGAAAATGTTGGGGACGTTGCTAGGGGCAAGAGCTGATGGAAATCTGTGCTGGTCGGATTAAATTCCTTTCCTCAACAGAATAAAATGTAATGATGTGGTAGGCAATGACACTTGGCTGCTCGAACCTGCACGTTTCTTTGATTGCGATATGCAAATGATTTAAGAGAAGAGTTTTTTTGGTGTCTCTCTGCTAAGGTAGCAGTTTGGTGAAAAAATAAAAACGCGTTTGATATATTGTGGCAGGAAATTTAATGGTTTTATCTGTTTCAAAAAAGTTATTCTTGCATGCAAATCTTACGGCAAACCAGTTTTATGAATTTACATTTTCTGCCGTGTTTGACATTGTTTATTAATTTATAGTTTAACTGGTAATGGACTGGTTTGAATGAGAAAGGTGGAATAAAATTTTCTGCTTTTGGTCAAACAATTACGAAACGAGTTACATTTTCAATGTCAGGGTTAAGGAAATAAGCAAAATTGCTTCACAAGATTTTAATGTTCTTGAGTTACTATAACAGATCATGCTTCGTGACAAAAATGTAAACTGAAGTTTAGTTAAATTTCTTACTCAATCCCTTTGCATATATTTGACATTTTTACTTGTATATTTGTACTTTATTCAAGGAATTTTAAATTTTAGCTTTTCATATACGCATTTGGAAAAAAAAGCCGTTGTATGTATTTTGCCATGTTGAGCACGAAAGTTGTATTACTCTGTACATATGTTGTTGTTCGCAAACAGCATATGTACAGCGTACATTGTACACACAACAACACAGGAATAAAAGATAGGCATGCATATCCTAAAATTAGGCAATGTGTTACGACAGTTGTTGTGAAATATCCCGTTGTAGTTTTAAAAATTAAAAGCAAAATAATGCATTTGAAACACATTTTTTTCTCTTGTGTATAGTACTATTTCAGTATGTTAAATTACACAATCAATATTGTTATGCTATACAAATAGCTTTTGTGTTCTGCAAGATTAACATTGTATCAAAATCTTTAACCACCTGCTCCACCTTACACATAGTCATTTTCCGAAAGTGAAATCAGGCGATGAATGAATACCATCTCTGATGACTACACTGCGTAACGACTAGTTAATAGCAGCTAATGGTTCTAATAGTTACTATGAATTATATGCGAAATGCTAATCTATACTGCCGCTTCCGAAAATAATTCAGATAATATTTAGCCTCTAGATAATTATCTTTCTTTTTTGCACCTTTCATTCCTGTGCATTTATTGTTGCCAAAGTATGGTTGTTAAATAAAACGATGCGGAATTAATGAATGCCAGTCGGCGTGGTACTTTTTGATTACATGCTGAATAAAATTAAATTATCGATAAAAATTCCAACGCATGATCTCTATAACCGATAGGTATCGGAAGCTGTGAGTACATTAGGAGCTAGTTATTCGTAATACCAAGGCTACACTAGATAGCGTTTTATACAGGCTTCTTCATTACTCAAAACATCAATGGTAAAGATTTGCCCGCTAGAGAGCGCTGAAAAAGGACCTCCTAAATGTTTGTTTACATATATTAGCATGTTGTTTCTGCTGTAAAAAGTGATGTTTATCCTATCTTTAAGGGTTGAAAAATATTGATATAGTTAACTGAAGTGGAGTACAGAGTGAATTGATGCCGAAGGCCCTCTTAGTACTGCTTTTTAGGGGAAATAAATTCCCTTTTCAGGTAAAGTCGGTCGCAACTCATGATTCAGTCATACGACATTCATTCATTGTTTACTTTCTTCGAATTAGCAACATATAGCAATGGCGTTCAATTTTGCCATCTCCATATATTATTTCTCTAAGCCGATTCCTATACCCGGTCGAAACTCGCTCATTTCTTTATCGAATTGCAAGAAAATTTATGCTTTTGAAGCTTATCCCGCGGGCTATTGACGAAAATTAGACCCACCCTCTAAAAAGTGTCGGTTCGTTTTTTATTCGAACTTCAATTTTTGGGCACAAAATTGACTCTATCTAGCGGAATGATTGTCGTATCGTCTCCATTTTGATTTCATTCGAAAGATTAAAAAAAATGCGTTCTTTAGAACGTTTCTCCGCTAGCGAAGCGTAACGAGAATCTCGAAAATCCACGTTTAAGCGACTTATAAGCGATTGAAGTTTGAAAAAGTTAAATTTTTTGCTCAAACGTTAAAATCGTTACATTGTTGTTCAAATCAATTTTAAATGCGACATTTCAAGCCAAGGCTTAGCTCGGTAAACCTTAATTGTAACTTTTATTGTTTCAAAATACTATGGTAGTTTTGCGATAACGTTAGTATTTAGTTTAGTAGTAGCCTTGGGTATTTGATTTTAATATAGGGTATCACTTTTGTAGTAGTTGTAAAAGTGAACGTGTCTTTGATCTCTTTGAAAAGTTGTCAGAACGACGGCAGTAGATGGCGATGTTGTGCAAATGAAGCCAATAAAAATTGTCGTATTAAATTTTAAGTTTAGAGGTTTTTTTTTTTTTTTTTTTTTTTTTTTTTTGCGGAATTCCGCACGGGTCACCTAGTCTCCATATATTATTTCTCTAAGCCGAATCCTATACCCGGTCGAAACTCGCTCATTTCTTTATCGAATTGCATGAAAATTTATGATTTTGAAGCTTATCCCGCGGGCTATTGACGAAAATTAGACCCACCCTCTAAAAAGTGTCGGTTCGTTTTTTATTCGAACTTCAATTTTTGGGCACAAAATTGACTCTATCTAGCGAAATAATTGTCGTATGGTCTCCATTTTGATTTCATTCGAAAGATTAAAAAAAATGCGTTCTTTAGAAAATTTCTCCGCTATCGCCGCTTTACGAGAATCTCGAAAATCCACGTTTAAGCGACTTATAAGCGATTGAAGTTTGAAAAAGTTAAATTTTTTGCTCAACTGTCAAAATCGTTACATTGTTGTTCAAATCAATTTTAAATGCGACATTTCAAGATAAGGCTTAGCTCGGTAAACCTTAATTGTAACTTTTATTGTTTCAAAATACTATGGTAGTTTTGCGATAACGTTAGTATTTAGTTTAGTAGTAGCCTTGGGTATTTGATTTTAATATAGGGTATCACTTTTGTAGTAGTTGTAAAAGTGAACGTGTCTTTGATCTCTTTGAAAAGTTGTCAGAACGACGGCAGTAGATGGCGATGTTGTGCAAATGAAGCCAATAAAAATTGTCGTATTAAATTTTAAGTTTAGAGGTTTTTTTTTTTTTTCTTTGCGGAATTCCGCACGGGTCACCTAGTCTCTGCATTAATAAAATATACGCTTTTCTTCGCAGCCGATAAATAAAAATGTAGCAATGAAATAATATTGTTCTATTTACTATTTTGTTTCATTATTGTTGCTCACACGATCTTAATTGCTACGCAAAAGCTCAGATGTTCATTTTGATAGCGTTGACCTATCAGAGCGATAAATGGCGAATCTATTCGTAGAGACATTTCATTTTGATGCCCCAGAATGAAGTGTACAGTAATGAAGCGATGGTGTTCAGCGGAAAGACGATTGACAACAAAACATATTAATTTCTTTAGTAACAACGAAATGAGCATAATCGTTTGGTACTAAAGAGCAATACAAGTACGAAAAAAATAAACAAAACTACAATATTACTACGACCAACTGTAAAATTTTGTTTTCATTTACACAACATTAAAAGGTAATGTTCTTTTTATGTTAAATTTCACACATTGATAATATTTCGATAATTGGGAATCTGCTGTGGTTGCCAAATTTTTGGCGATAATTACTTTATTTTGTTGCTCTTTAGTTTATGTTTGCGAAGGAAGTATTTCCCTCGCTTATAAATTGGACACAAAGATTTAACGCCAATAGTGAAAGATAACCAGACTTCCAATCACCGAAATCTTCCCTTTTTTGTTTCTAATTTCACACATACGTTTAATACTTGAAAGTAAAATAATGGGCCAACTGAAAAAAAGCTGCGAAATAATGTGAGAATTCTTATTAAAAAACTCGCCAAATCAACTTCAAAAGCTTCATTAGCATGTAACACAATAAGTTGAATAAATATATCGAGGCATTATTATCATTGAAATTTAAATTAAAATGCAAAATAAGAGTAAAGAAGCAACCATGAAGACGATACAAGCTTAAAATTTTAATCTTCGCTTAGGTGGTAAGAAAATACATCGCCAAGTTAAAAAACGTACCTATAACTGAAACGTACATACTACCAAAGATCTCGGTTATTGAAATATTCTCAAAAGCTTTACGGAGAACTTCCATTAAAATGTAAAAAAATCGCCAAATAAATTAATTTGACCATCTAAACTCATCAAAAGTTTTGACGGAACTATCGTTCCAAAATCGCCATTTATCACTCTGCGGTGCCAGTGTCGTTTCATAGTTAATTAATAATTAGAATCAATTAAAATGAAAAATAATTCGCTAACTAATTAAAATAAGCCGTTAAAATGCAGAATAAACCAACAAATCGAACGAGCTATTAAATAACGTTAAAATACACTAAAATAGAATTGAATGCCAAATTGTAAAATGGTCGCCAACAAATTAACTTTTAATTTTGTCTTTTATTATTCGATTTGTAGAAATGTTAGTTACCATAAAATTCGATAGATGTCGCTGGAAAAGGACCTCCGTTTTTATCCCAAGGATTTTGATCAAATGAAGAAGCCTGTATAAAACGCTATCTAGTGTAGCCTTGGTAATACTTTCGCTTCTATGAAAAATGCTGCTTTAATTTTAAAAAATGTACAGAGAAGAAAAGAGTACATTCAATACAACTCATTTTCTTGATAAGACAATCCTCTGATACTGTAGTGCGCAGATGACGAAAAAAGTGCCTTAACGGCAGTTCTATCAGAACGAGAAAAAAATATCCAAGAGAAACCTTTAAAATACTTAAGTTTATAATGTAAAATAATTTTGGGGCATGGATACAACGTTCAGTATTGCATTTATTTAGCTATTTATATTACTTTTTTTTAGTGCTTTGTGTTGGTGCATGGTTTTGCTAGTGAAATTAGAAATCTAGAAAAGCTGGAAACTACCTACCTTAGTAAAGATTTTCCCTCGAATGTATGATTTTAAAATGTTTTTTTTTTTTGTGTGTGTGTTTTAGTGGAAAAATCTAGAAGCAATAAAGTTATAATTGTATCAAATTGGTTCCTTTAAAGTAATGTAGAAAACATATTCTTAGTTTTACTGAATTCGCCGTGTTAAAAACATGTATATCTTTATGTTATATATTTTAATATGATGAATCTGTTTATTCAGAGGCATGTGTTTTATATTAAATCCAAAAACTAATTTGTTTCATGATTAATGTAGTATAGTGGAGTCTCTTTGTATACTGTCACAAACAGAAAATGGTCTGCAATCGTTATACCACTTTTCTACATGATACTACTACATTAATAACTACAGCTGAAGTAAACCGGGCCGCAGTACTACTTACTAAAAATCATTAAACAACGAACTCAATGTGCAAAGAAAGGTTGGAGTGGAACAACCCTTAATGTTTTTGAAACGGGAATTCAGCTCTTTAACACGAGGTGAGCGATGTATCAAAAGCCACACAAGAAGTAATTTACCACATTCTTTGTGTCCCACGCAGAACAACAATAAAGATTATGGTTTTCAATTTACCCATTAAAGATATCACGTTGGATATCTTTGGAAATCGGAACAGCAATTCTTTCTAAGGATTCGTTCAAAATCGAGTAATGAGGGAGTAGTTTTAAAGCTGTTTGGTTTTTTTTTCCTTTTATAAGAATTTCATTTCATTTTGCTCCCCCCCCCCCGCCTTTTTTTTTAACGCATAGCTTTGAAAGATTCCTTTCTAACAGTAACAATGATTATTAAAAAATGTTTTCATTAAGCGTTTTGAGCGTCGATGATTAAAATCAACTGATTATATTTTTTTAATTTTTTATTTCAATTATTTTTCACTGAAAAACAGAAATCCTCCAAAAATTTCCAAATTTTACCAGCTGTACTTTCCTTTTCTTGTAATATAACCATTCTTCCTTATTTAACATTTTATTCCTAGGATTAATCCCAACCCTGTGCATTCCCATATAAATTGGTTTTACACTACACTAGGGAAGAGTTCTTGGTGGAATACTAGTTGCAATATAGTGTTTTTGAAATTCCGAAACTATGAGTTCACGTTTATTAATTATAACTGAATTTTCAGTGAATTTTCGGAAGTACTTTTTAAAATGAGTTCATAACTAAATTTTCAGAAACATTTTTTTTAATTACTTAACTGAATTTTCAGAAGCTTTTTTTTTTTGTTATTATTTTAAACCAAAAAATCCGATGCTTTTAAAGAATATCCGCGATTTTTTTACATTCCGATCTCGTTCAAAAGTAAGCATATGTCCAGAACTTGAATTAGCTGAAACTTAAATTTAGTTCTAACGTTATTATTCATTTTTGAATTACCGCTTCAAACTATTTTTGCATTAAATCAAGCGCTACTTGTAGATGCAGGTTAAAATGGGCTTAACAATCAGTTAGAATAATTAAAAGGTGGATGAATATATTTAACAACAAAGTAGCTGACAAATCACAAATGATACGAAATAAATTTAATCTAGGAAATAAATTAAGAACAATCCAGTGTAATAACGTTAACACTTTGAGCTTAATAAATTACAGAATCTGAAACTTAAGCACCCCTTATGACCTCTTCTAATTAATTTCTCCGAGCAATTTTTACGAGAAATACGCTCTGTATTCCACTTTTTTTTCCCAGCACGTCATTTATTCATACTTTAAAAAGGACGCACTGGCAACGGAATGTGGAATTCTTGACTGATGCCACCGCGAAGCGAGTAATTTGGGAAATTAATTTTTATCTCCGTTAGATGTGACAGCATACATTCCAGTTTTCCTTTCTCTCCGTCTTTCTAATCAGTCCGAAATCGCACTTTATTTGGAAACAAGAACGTTGCCACTTTTTCAAATTATCGCTGCATATGAATTGTTTTGTTCGTTTTTATAATTACAGAAAGAAATAAACGGGAACTTAATTCGAAACAAGAAAAATTACTCTGAACATGAACGTGTATGGGGAAAAAAGCAATTTTTTTTCTTCCATCAAAAAATAAAATAATTTGAAGTGCTCCGGAAATGATAAATTAGTTCTTCAGTAACAAATCAAAACTTCATGTTTTTAATTTACTGTTGAATTAACGTGCAACAAATATTAAAAGAAATCTAGATATACACTGCGATGCAAAAGTTTAGACAAAATGCAAATATGTGAATAAAATGAAAACTATTCAACGAAATGCTTTCAAATGTCTACTGCAGGTACACAATATGGTCCCAAATACGTGTCTGGAGTTCTTATAACTATAACTGGAATCAAATTTTGGATATTACAAAAGACATTTTTTTACATTGTTGCAAAAGTTTAGACAATAATCAGATTTTATGCAAATATCCCTTTAAATGTGATTGGTGGAGGAAATGCGGGACTGTATTATTCATTAATAAAGTGCAGAGATTGCTGAATAAATAATCAAAATCTCAAAAGCTCTTTAGTTCTCGTGTAAAGAAGATGAGAAAGTTTGGAAGCCGAAATTTGAAAATGAACCTACTTTATTAATTTTTTGTCCTTTAAATCGGCTCTAGTATGGTAGTACATTGTTTTTTACTTTGTGGAGAGCAAATTCAGACATGCGTATCGATCAAAAAGTCCAAGGAAAATTAGATTTCTTAAGGATGAAGGAATTTAAAAAACGGCTGAGACTGACGATTCACCCCTAATCCTTCAACAAAACTTCAACTTGGGTCAAAAACAGCACGTGACAGCATAAGTAGAAGAACAACTGAATCGGAATGCATAAATAAAACCAAAAATTCTGCCTGAGCCTTTTCGGACAGAGTGTTCCAAATAAGCCAAATTTTAATGTGAAAAGCAGCATATGTATCATCGTGACTAAAAAATGAATGGTACTTTCTTTGATAAAAATTATTAAAATTGGGATGGCCTAGATGAATTATAATTCTTTTTGTGAGACTTGAGAAATATCCAATGATCATATGCTGTGCTGCTTTTACCAATAAAATCTGGCTTATTTGGGACACTCTGTCCGAAAAGGCTCAAGCACAATTCTTTGTTTTTTTTTTTATGCATTCCGATTCAATTGTTCATCTACTTATGCTGTCACGTGCTGTTTTTGACCCAAGTTGAAGTTTTGTAGGATTAAGGGGCGAATCGTCAGTCTCAGCCGTTTTTTCAATTCCTTCATCCTTAAGAAATATAATTTTTCTTGGACTTTTTGATCGATACGCATGTCTGAATTTGCTCTCCACAAAGTAAAAAACAATGTACTACCATACTAAAGCCGATTTAAAAGACAAAAAATTAATAAAGTAGGTTCATTTTCAAATTTCGACTTCCAAACTTTCTCATCTTCTTTACACGAGAACTAAAGAGCTTTTGAGATTTTGATTATTTATTCAGCAATCTCTGCACTTTATAAATGAATAATACAGTCCCGCATTTCCTCCACCAATCACATTTCAAGGGATATTTGCATAAAATCTGACTATTGTCTAAACTTTTGCAACAATGTAAAAAAATATATTTAGTAATATTCAAAATTTGATTCCAGTTATAGTTTTAAGAACTCCAGACACGTATTTGGGACCATATTGTGTACCTGCAGTAGAAATTTGAAAGCATTTCGTTGAATAGTTTTCTTTTTACTCACATATTTGCATTTTGTCTAAACTTTTGCATCGCAGTGTAGTAAATAAGAAATATTTATGACTTGCAAAATGCTACGATTAACCTAAGCGTTTTTTAAGTTATTTTTTAAAATTTTCATTTTTACTACTTACAAAGTGGTTATGAATAGGTGTAGGAATTTTTTTTTCTACTATGTGAATATACTTTCTTTTTTTTAACTACCGAAA
>JAXGGA010015231.1:0-29773 GCA_038373865.1 Uloborus plumipes
CAAATTTTGGATATTACAAAAGACATTTTTTTACATTGTTGCAAAAGTTTAGACAATAGTCAGATTTTATGCAAATATCCCTTGAAATGTGATTGCTGGAGGAAATGCGGGACTGTATTATTCATTTATAAAGTGCAGAGATTGCTGAATAAAAAATCAAAATCTCAAAAGTCCTCAGTTCTCGTGTAAAGAAGATGAGAAAGTTTGGAAGCCGAAATTCGAAAATGAACCTACTTTATTAATTTTTTGTCTTTTAAATCGGCTCTGGTACATTGTTTTTTACTTTGTACATTGTTTTTTACTTTGTGGAGAGCAAATTCAGACATGCGTATCGATCAAAAAGTCCAAGGAAAATTAGATTTCTTAAGGATGAAGGAATTGAAAAAACGGTTCAGACTGACGATTCGCCCCTTAATCCTACAAAACTTCAACTTGGGTCAAAAACAGCACGTGACAGCATAAGTAGATAAACAACTGAATCGGAATGCATAAAAAAAAAAAGAAAAAAAAGAATTGTGCCTGAGCCTTTTCGGACAGAGAGTCCCAAATAAGCCAAATTTTAATGTTAAAATTCAGCATCATATGTATCATCGTGACTAAAAAATAAATGGTACTTTCTTCGATAAAAATTATTAAAATTGGGATAGCCTAGATGGATTATAATTCTTTTCCAGGGACTTGAGAAATATCCAATGATCATATGCTGTGCTGCTTTTACCAATAAAATCTGGCTTATTTTAGACGCTCTGTCCGAAAAGGCTCAAGCATAATTCCTTGTTTTTTTAATGCATTCCGATTCAGTTGTTTATCTACTTATGCTGTCACGTGCTGTTTTTGAAACAAGTTGAAGTTTTGTAGAATTAAGGGGCAAATCGTCAGTTCTAGCCGTTTTTTCAATTCTTTCATCTTTAAGACATATATTTCTTGTTGGTCTTTTGATCGATACGCATGTCTGAATTTGCTCTCCGCAAAGTAAAAAACAACGTACTACCATACTAGAGCCGATTTAAAAGACAAAAAATTAATAAAGTAGGTTCATTTTCAAGTTTCGGCTCCCGAACTTTCTCATCTTCTTTACACGAGAACTATAGAGCTTTTGAGATTTTGATTATTTATTCAGCAATCTCTGCACTTTATAAATGAATAATGAAGTCCCGCATTTCCTCCACCGATCACATTTCAAGGGATACTTGCATAAAATCTAACTATTGTCTAAACTTTTGCAACAATGTAAAAAAATGTCTTTTGTAATATCCAAAATTTGATTCCAGTTATAGTTATAAGAGCTCCAGACACGTATTTGGGACCATATTGTGTACCTGCAGTAGAAATTTCAAAGCATTTCGTTGAATAGTTTTCTTTTTATTCACATATTTGCCATTTGTCTAAACTTTTGCATCGCAGTGTAGTTACAGAGGTAGGTATAAAAAATGTTTTCTTGAAATGAATATTTATGCATATTGATAAGTATAGAAAATTTGATATAAATAGCTTATTATACATATGTGGAAATATGTGATGATAAATCGATAAATATAGTGTGATTAGATAAACATAGCGAAAGATAGACGATGTAAATTTGAATAGATGGGCGTACAGAAATACATATATTGATTGAAATAGCTGCTATTAATTAACCAAATTTATTTAATTGGTCGCCGAAGGTCAATTGTTCAGCATAAATAAGACGAACATTATAAACAGCGATTTACGCAAAAAGAGAGCAATTTCGTCGCCGAGAACAACTAGTAAAAATTACATAAAGAACTTTCAATATAAATATTTTTTGAAATTTTGCAAAAATCATTAAAAAGTAGCTTAAGTGTAAAAGTAATTTCATTCATGCACGATCAATATTTAACTATCAGGCGTTATTAATACATTTTAATTTTTTCTTAAACACAAGCTACTTCTATGTTGCCTAAAAAATTAACTTTATGTTTCTGATATAAGATCTTCAGTGTTTTATGTGTGACACGAGAAAAGAGATCAGAAAAAGGAGAAATAAAAAGGATAAATCATGTCTAATCCTTTAATAATAATCCTTAGAGGTGCCATCTCCACTAAGTAAATAATTCTAGACCAAACAATGGCAGGTTTTATACAAGAATGAATAAATCATGGAAGAAAGTTTGTTTTATTCATGTCATAATAGCATTCCAATAGTTTTTCCTTTATCGGCTTTAGCAAAAAGGCGGATCAAGGAAGCATCAAAGCTTCCAAGACGTGGGAATGGGGGACAGGGGGGGGGGCGGAGCTTGGAATAAATGCATCAGAACAAAATGGCACTTCCTTTTTTATGTATATCTTATGAGGACGAACAGCTCACCTGCAACAGTTGATCCAGGAAAAAAACAGCTTCCGCTTCTCGGAATTGTTCTGATAAGAGGAGTGCGAGATTGAAGAGGGCTTCTCGAGACATCGGATCTTTCTGGTAAAAGATATTGAAAGTGTCTTATATGTATCTTGATTTAACAGCAGTAGAAACATACAATGCTAGTTATTTGTGTACAAAACTCAAAACTCAAAACAAGTGGGGTAAAATTGCGATAAATTCAGCTATATTTAACTATAGCAAGTTACGCTTCTATAGCTACTTAAACAACTCTTTGCATTTTTTTGACATATACCTAACATTACACTATCTGAGAGTAACTACAATTATCCATTTGCTCATTTAAAAAAATCTTTTTAATTACTACTTCTTTTAGTCTTGTTATTATGATCTTTTTAAACCACATTTTAAAGTAAAAGGAATATGACTTGAGAAATTAAATAATTGGTCAAAGTTATCAAGATCAATGGCAAAACAAGTAACACACATATTACAGAACTATTTTATAAGTAGTTCTCTCTCTTTATCTCTCTGTAATTCAAACCGAATATAAAGCATTTTTTTAAAATTTCATTTTCGATTGAATATTGACTCATCCAGCATTTTGACATTGGTACTTTCGAGTTCATCTGTATCAACCTATTCGGGAGTGGCATGTTTCCACCAAGGAAGGTAAATAAGTTTTTTCATTAACAACATTTGACAGATAAAAGCTTTGATCAATCTTCTTCCACTGTACTTGACCCGAATCCACCTGCCAGCAGAGAACCTGTCCCGTGCAGGTGTCATGGTGATTTCAGTTGGCATTACTTCTTAAGATCGTGTTCTGATTTGCTTTATTTTTCCCTCAAAGAATAGCAAGTTTCTTTTTTCTCTGCTAGCATTTCATACTCTTCTCAAAAACTAGCAATAATCACAGCTTCCATCAGAATTAAGGGCATGATGATGAGTTTTTGACTTTCTTCTAATCCTTGACTGTTTCTTTGATTTGACATAATTCTTTAACCATTAGGCATTTATGTGCCTCTAGTTTGCAATACCACGTTTTATGTTATTACCACATTCTTTTGCCTTTCATTTCCGTGGAAGATTGTTTCACCATATACTCATTGATAAAAGTTTACTAACTTAGTTCAAGCTGTAACATAGCGATGATGTTTCTTTTTTTTTTTTTTTATAGACTTTGGTTTATGAGTATAATACCTTTTTATTTATTTTTAAGCCAAACCAATCGCTGTCTTGAAAATGATTCATTTGTGACTGTGGCTGTAATATAAAGTCTCTTGATTTAACCCTTTGTTTCTGCAATTTTTTACTTTCCTTTCACGTTTTGATTAATATTTATTTTTGTTATAGAGAAAAAAGATTTTCATTTTAAGCATTCTATAGAATTGCAGATGTCTTACTTCATTGCAAGCAACGTATTTATAAGTATAATGGTTACATTAAAGGGGTTATCGTTGTACTTAGGGAAATATTTAAAAAATATAGCATGCTTTAATCCGCTTACGAAATGAATTACATCGCAAGTATTAGAGATGTTTATTTTGAACCAAAAGAAAAGATGAAGAATTATCAATATTTAAAGCTTACTGAATGCAATTATTAGTACACACTAGTCAGTGTTACTTAAAATATTAAAAAGTCACGCAATAAATGCTTTTATCATTTTGAAGAATTGTATCTGGTAGGCTTTCATATGTACTAATTAAAAAATGTGTGAGCGTAATAGATTTATTGAAAGGGAAAGAGAATGTTTTTTAAAGTTATCTATTAAATGCACTTAATATGGTATTTTAAATAAGCAATAAACTTAAACGTATTAATATTTTATTTGTTGTGAAATATATATTTTTTTAAAGAAAGGAAGTATTTCTGCTTTGCAATCTTTCCCTACATTCAAATTTTCTACCAGAAGATAGAAGCAAATTGGAAATATAAAGTAAATTTATTCCAAAACATAGACAACCTCGTTTGACAGAAAATGCCATTTGAACTTTTGAAAAAAAAATTATGACTAATGAGCAAGAATTTAAAAATGTTAGAAAAATTACTAAAATGCTTGAATAAAAATATTATGTGCTAAAATAGTCGCATACCATAAGTGCTTTTCGAAACCATTTCTCAGCACTGCGAAAGTTTTTATTCTCTACTGCGACTAGGCCTAAATTTATGTAAATTCTTTCTGTTTCTTTTCCTCTATCAACTATTTTTCCCAACCTGAAACACAAATTAATATGAGTCAAACACACAATTATAGAGTAACTGATGCTATCTATATTTTTTTGATTATAACAATGGCAATTTCATTAATTAAAATGGAGAAACAAAACAATAATAATCGACAACATGCAGAAACTGTTTTTAAAATACATCCATGTGGTGCAAGTAAAATAAAGATAAAACCAAATAAGCCTGCATGGTGGGTGGCTTTAAGATAAGATTAATCTTAATATTAAAATTAAATATTACAATGTAAATTTTGACGTATATGAAGCTCTCTGCAAATTTGTGGGATTAAACATTCTACTATTTTTCTTTTATTTTTTAATACAAAGGTATTTCTTTATTTATTAATCATGGTATTGTAATTGCAAAGCACATAATATGAAAACGCATTATGAAAATGACATCTTATTATATGCATAATACCGTAAAAAGCAATAAGACAGATAAAACAGCCTTTTGTACAAGCATAAGTTAGGAAAAGAGAAAGTTGTAAATGAATAGAAATAGAAAAATAAAAGAACAGTTTAAACTCACATAATTATCTCTGAAACTGACGCAAGAAGTAAAACTAAATAGTATTATTTTTTTTTACACATTTTTTGTTGGTGTTTTTAAAAATCAACAGATAACTCACACATACGTATAAAAGCGGTGACGTACGTATAAATAAGTGAGTTTACTATTGATTTATACTCATAAATTATTCAATTTTAGATTAAAGAAAATAACTAATTAAAGAGTAAGAAATCGAACCAAAAATCAATGAAAATTGAGAAATAAATATGAAACATGAAACGAACATTCAAAATAGCATACGTGTCAAACACAGATTTTAAAATTACACATCAGTTACAATAGGTGTTCATCAAAGTGAAATTTATGTAAACTTTTGACGTACCGAACTTCAGCTAATTGTCGATGATCAGGAATTCCAGATTCATGCATAAGGACAGCAGAAAATTCCAAAGACTTCTACAAATAAAGGTTTTTTGTTATTTATTCCAGTCAGTAAATAATTTTAATAAATCATGTACATCTTTTTATTTAAAAGAATTGGCGTAGTAGATAATAATATATCACGAATTTTTTAAAGCTAATTAGCTATCAATAGTCGAAATATTAGTTAATTATTTGTGCTTGTTCTTGATAACTATTAGTGCATCGAAAAAAGCTTATCATTTCACACAAAAATATTATTTCCCAAAATTAATAAAAACTGTTTCATATGCTTTGAATTACACATCAACGAAGCATTTCGGAAATTACAAATTAATTTTCAATCTGATAAAGTCGTAAAAAAAAAACAAAATACTAAACAATTAGAAAACAAACTAGAAGTTCAATATAGTCTATTATCAACAAGCTCAGTATTCAGTCATAGACAAAAGTACCATTTTTTTGTAATTTAGTATTGATTTAATCACGCATTTAATTAAGCGAATGATTTTTTTTTCAGTCATGAAGGAACCGTTTTTACTTTTTTAAGTTCAAGAAACTAAATTGTAATTTTGTTGTATATGTTAGGTTCATCAAAGAGATAAATTCAAATCAATAAACAAAGATTTCTTGCCAATAACCTTAATGAACTCAATAATAAACTCTCAAATTAGGCCGTCCGACTATTAAATGTAGCCACACCAACGTATAAACAGTTTATAATAAAAAAAATGTAAAGGATTTTCTTAGATGAAAAAGAAACAGACGGAACTTTTGTGTTCGTCCACTAGTTTTCCTAATAACAAGTCATAAATAAAATCAATGCCATTACGATTATTATCATTATTATTATTATTATTATTATTATTATTATTATTATTATTATTATTATTATTATTATTATTATTATTATTATTATTATTATTATTATTATTATTATTATTATTTATTATTATTATTATTATTATTTTTACTATCATTCTTCTTCTTCTTCTTATTATTATTATTGATATTATTATTATTATTTATTGCACTGGTCAGATCACCTAATTTCTTTTATCCAACAAACCGCAAGACAAAGAAGAGGCAGAAGAGTTTTACCTCATGATCTGGTTCTATATCAAGAGCTTTATTGAACTGACTCAGGGCTTCCTCATTGCGACCTTGATCCATCAGAACGACGCCAAGCTAAGTAAAGAAAAACAAAATTTGTTTATTGTACCGAAATCAATTAAGTTGCTCGTTTCTATATTGCATAATTAGGATCATGTGATTATATCATGAGTGTGAAGATTTTACATAGTAAAAAAATATATATATTTTCTGTTTTTTCGGATCCACGTTCACTTAAAAATACGCAGCAAACAGAAAAAGGAATATAAAATGAACATAATTTATTGAAAAGCACATAAAATATTTCATGTTGGATAGAAGATTAAGTAATGTCAAGGAAAACAGCAGAGAAAACTAACATTTAGTTTTCAAATAAGTAGCATAAAAAATAATGGCCCTTTCTAATGTTTATTAAACATGGTTGAACATAAATATTTATTGGTAGCTGAGCTACTGCTTCCATCGGAAGAGCAAAAATGTCTTCAGAATTTTGGAGCAAATAAATAAAGAAATGAGCATTAAACAAACATATAACGAAAAAACATAACTGCGAAAATGAGCCTATATTTATATTTATCAAATTACACAGTCAAGTATTGTTACACCTTAGTCAAGTATAGTTATACTTCAGTCAAGTATAGTTATTCTTCAATCAAGTATAGTTATGCTTCACTCAAGAATAGTTATATTTCAATGAAATGTGCGTTACAAGCCTTAATGCTGTACTTTTGTTTTATGGCTCATAATTCTGTAGTTTATTTAGGTTTGAATGAACAAACTTCTCTATTTTACTTCTAACAATTTCCTGGTTGCAAACTCTACCATTTTCTTCAACACGAAGCTTTAATACACGGTACCTAAATCCAATTAGTAAAAGCATTTTTTTTCTACGCACAACTTTTACATTTCAATTATATGGAATTTTTGTTCCGTCATGATAATAGCAATAAAACATACTGAATTGTAGTTAGTTGGAATACAATTTTGTATTACTATAACGGAAAAAGAATTCATGTCAGCACCATTTTAAGTTACTCATTTCCACAAACCTTTAAATTCTGTTAGTAATGAGTTTCATTATTTAGTGCTAGTTTAAAGTATAAACAGGTTAATCATACTGAATATTTCAATGCGTAATTCAGCTAAGAAATAAATAGTAAGTATTTTTTTTCTCAAATTTTATAAACCTTGATCGGCGCACAACTGTTTAATACTTACAAATAACAGTTTTTTGAACGTCTCCTTCTAAAAGATTTTAAAAATTACTTTTCTTTTTTCTCAAAAGCTTCTGCGTTACCACTCAACTATGACTGAATAACGAAAAAAAAAGGATAAGTAAACAAATAAATAATTATCATAACTGATTTCTCATGAAAGGCGGAGGCAGCATAACTATTAAATTGATTGAGTATAGTTTTTTTTTACTCATATTACTTGAATCCTGTAATGTCTTTATATGCTCGATATACTAGAGAAAACATTGCATTTCCTATATGTATATAAACATAAAGCATAATATAATAAGCTCAAAAATACATAAATATCCAAGTAAAATGTTTTGAACAATTTTTTTTTTTACTGCACACAAAATATGATATTTTTATGCAAATATATAAGGATATGCATAAAGAAAATGTACAGAGGCAACTGAGATGTATATAGTTACCACAATCAATCACTCCTAAATCATTTTTTAATTCTCTGAATCCACAAAAAGCTGTGAAAAAGCGACTCAAAAATAAAAAAATATGCTCGTAAATATTTTACGAGGGGCTAAAAAATGAACTCTGAAAGCATGGCAGCAAGCATGATGGAAGAAGAAAAAAAGGAAACCACAGCAAACGAACTCACATTGAAATACAGATCTGGATTACTTTCATCGTGCTGCAGAGCTCGATGATACATAGCCTCAGCTTCTTTCGTCCTGTGAATAAAAATGTTATTTTTGAAGAAAGAGTAAGAAAGGAAAAAAAAGAGAGTTTCTCACAAACGCAGAAATGAATAACTCAAAAAGTGGGAGTTTCTGGAGCGTAAATGACGTACGGTTCCTTGGTATTGATCGAGGGAAGGAGGATATAGTTATTTGCTTTTGAATGTTACAAATAAGGAGGGAATCAATAAAGCGGGAAGGGCTTCGGCACTGTGCGAAGTACGATGGAAATTTTTAAAGAAATCAATGTTAATGCAGCTGGAAAATTCAATTTTTTAAATATATTTCTTACAGCGGTGAATTCATTTCACTGTGGCACAATCAGTGCTAAAGAATATGAATAAAGAAGTCTTTCATAAGCTTTCGTATATTGTTGTGAAATTGTTTAAAGTGGTTGTTCGATGAATGCTTATTGTTGAAGAGGATAAATTATATATATATATTGCTAATAGAACCATTCTCAAATATATTTCCCCAAAGATGATATTATTAGGAAAAAAATGTAGAGTTTGTCAGAGACAATTATACAGTTACTAGTTACCATTTTCAGTCCCTTTACAATAACCAAAAATAAGAAAAACAACAACAACTCAATGTGAGTCTTTTCAAATAGTGATAGGAAAATATCCCAATATAGAGAAACCACCCTATCATTGCAGGTAAAGCTTTACTCATAGATTAGTTCAGCAGTGGTATAGCTTAACTGAAAAGTACAATATAAAAGGGTGTAATCGTTTATTCTCATTAAATCAACTCATAGCATTTCCTTTGTATATAAATGGACTCATCAAAATTCTTATTTAAAAGCTATTGTATGATAAAATCAAAAATAAAATAAAATGTTGCAATGGTTCCGCATCGTCGAGCTCTATTACTGTGTTCTCATGCACATCCATTTGGCATGATTTTTTAAAAAGGTGCTTAAAATGTTACAAAAAATCGTGTCAAAATAACTTGAATTCTGTTTTAATACACAAGAATATCTTTCCTATTTTATGAGGTAACATATTTATATTTGCTTTAAAAGTGCATAAACGTTATAAAACATACTTATATTTACTAAGAGAAATGCGTTTTAGATCATAGGTGACAAAATGGTTTGTGAAAAAAAAAAAAAAAAAAAAAAAAAAAAAAAACTATAAAACAAGTAGATATTAAAATGTTTGAAAATCATCCTCTATGTTTTGTCCATAAATGTAAAGCACAGTATATGTTTAACACTAGCAGTATTTAAATAAAATGATTGAATTAAAAAAAGTTTTCCCCTGCATCACCCTAAAACGCCATTAAATAAAACACCAACAAAATTTAACGTCATTAAAAATTCCATAAAAACGTGACATAATTTGTCCAACATACAACACGCTGTCAAAAAACATTAAAACCTCCACTAAAATGGGAAAAATAAGCATGAGAAGAGAAAGTATGGTCGTGATATAAACAATGATTTTCGGTTTTCGAATATCTCAAAAAAAAAAAAAAAAAAAGTCACCCAGTGCCAAAGTACCCTTATTCTATTCTTACCAAATTCAGTAATAAATACGATGTTTCTAAATTTTTGATTCTAAAAGTAAAAAAATACCAGCCTGCTCCTAAAAGTTTGTTGAATTACTTTTCTAAAATTTTACTTGCGGAATTTTAAGTCAGATTAATTTTCTCTGGAAAGACCGAGAAAGAATAAAACTTGTTTACGTCTCTCATAAAGAAAGTCATAAACTAAAAAGCCAAATGTTCCGAACTAAAAAGGTCTTCTTTCTGTATGAAAGAAGAGTAAAATTTCTCAAGTCACTTCCTGTTTTACGTTACAGGCTTATGCCCGAGTCTGTTATTTATTATAAGATATTATTGTGAGCGCGTTTCAAAAACTTGAAGCTAATTTACATATTCAGATATGAAAAATGGAAAATATAAATATTTTATCTGTACACGGGAAGCTTCAAAAAACTACATCGGGCCGAATGTATGCAACGTTTTTGTTGCATCTCCTGAGTGTATGTCGACGTCTCAGCAGTCAGGAAAGTTCATGAAAAATTAATGAACGTGCTGCTGCTGTAGGTAATGCACATTTTCGAATTTTATAATGCGAACGTGACTTTTGATGGAAGTAGCAGTATTTTTTTGAATCAACTATCGTGTTGTTCCCTTTTTTAAAATGGAAGAAAGACAAAGAGAGGGACGTGTAAGGATAAGTAACAGAATGAAATTTTCCACACGTTCGAACTTTATACGTATACGGTACAGGGATGATGTTTGGAAAGTACATATTTTGAAATTTAAACATTGCCACTGGTGTAATATTCAGTTTCTATGAGTAATTCAGAGTCATAAATTATCGCTGCAATAATACATCCAATTTTACTACTAAATGAACAAATGAACAAATGAAACTCAACAAACAATGAACAAATGAAAACAAATGAGCAAATGATCAAAATGAACAAATGAAAAATTAATGAACGTGCTGCTGCAGTAGGTAATGCACATTTTCGAATTTTATAATGCGAACGTGACTTTTGATGGAAGTAGCAGTATTTTTTTGAATCAACTATCGTGTTGTTCCCTTTTTTAAAATGGAAGCAAGACAAAGAGGGACGTGTAAGGATAAGTAACAGAATGAAATTTTCCACACGTTTGAACTTTATACGTATACGATACAGGGATGATTTTTGGAAAGTACATATTTTGAAATTTAAACATTGCCACTGGTATAATATTCAATTTCTATGAGTAATTCAGAGTCATAAATTATCGCTGCAATAATACATCCAATATTACTACTAAATGAACAAATGAACAAATGAAACTCAGCAAATAATGAACAAATGAAAACAAACGAACAAATGATCAAAATGAACAAATGAAAAATTAATGAACGCGCTGATGGAAGTAGTAGTATTTTTTTTTTGAATCAACTATCGTGTGTTTCTTTTTTTAAATGGAAGAAAGACAAAGGCAATACGTGTATGGACGTGCAAGGATAAGTAACAGAATAAAATTTTCCACACGTTTGAACTTTATACGTATACGATACAGGGATGATGTTTGGAAAGTACATATTTTGAAATTTAAGCATTGCCACTAGTGTAATATTCAATTTTTATGAGTTATTTAGAGTCATAAATGATCACTATAATAATACAGCCAGTTATACTGCTAAAGAACAGTCCAATGTCACGGATGATGAAAATTGAAGAACATATTTCTTAAACTTTAATTGACTAGATTATATTAGTTTTAGTTTGCACGTGCCTACTATGAAAATAATTTTTGAAAAATTTCGACCAAGATGTAGGGCATACAGTATTTTGAAAATACAGCAGAGTCTCAGAAACTTGGATTAATGTCAACCGAAAGAAAGACGAGTTTGAAAATACCAGGTTCAAAACAAAATGCGCATACAGCAGGTTTTTCGCGTTTTTTTTGTCCTGCCAAAGTGTGGCAGAGTTTTCTAAATGTGACTGGGCTATCTAGTGCCGAGTTTTCAGGACTTTACCGTACTGGATAAATGTTACGGGTCATAACTATCCTGGACGATAGGGCCAGAAAAATATTTCATGTCAGAATGAGAGCGTAAAATAATGTTGTGCCCTTGCTATGCTAGGACAGCCAAATCTGGAAAAAATACCAGTTTCTTTTTACGACACAACCGATCCAGGAAAGAAGCTAATATATTTTGATTTAATTGTTGGTTTTCTTTTACTAAAAATCATTGTAACTGTAAGGAGACATGATAAAAGTTTTGGCGAGTGTGTTTGTGAAGTTTATTAAAACAAATATATATGAGTTTTATCTACGTAACAGTTTAAAATAAAAAATGGTTGTAAAAAAAACAAGTGATTAAATTTTTACTCTAAAACTTTAAGTGAAACTTTGATACTTAGATATAATGAATTCTTTTAAGAAAATTAGACTTGAGGCGAAAATATATTATTTACTGTTTTATCAATGCATATGTTATGTAAAAACGAAAGAAAATGTAAAACAAGTATGTTTTGAAACTTCGTTTCAACCTTGTTTCAATCCTCAATTAGTTTTTGATGGTTTCTGAAACATTAATATACACATCTAGAATTCGATTTTAAAATGCATTTATAATGGTGAGTTCTAAGTTAAATTTACAATGAGATATATGAAAAATTTATGATTAAAGACAGAACATATGAATAACATACGAGGGCTATTCAGAAAGTAAGTTACGTTTTGGTCTAGCGCCGCAATTAAAGTGGCTATCGCGCAAATCTTGGTGTGTGGGTGTGCAGCAACTTAGTAGGCATCTAGCCGTGCAAGTTAGAAGGTTGTAGTGTCTCTCGTTCGGTTATTACAGGCTTTTGGAATGAGTGCCGCCATTGAAAATCCCGCCAGTTGTGAGGTGAGGTCAGGAATAAGGTTTTTATGGGCAAAAAACTTAAACCCATAGAAATTTATCGGCAACTGTGTGACGTTTACGGAAACAACGTGATCAGTGAAGGTGGCGTTTGCCAATGGTGCATACGTTTCAAGAATGTCCACCAGTTCATCGGTCAAAATGATTGGCCGCCCACTCCTCTCTTCATCGTGAACATTACTTCGTCCATTCTTGAAACGTATGCACCATTGGCGAACGGCACCTTCACTGATCACGTTGTTTCCGTAAATTTCACACAGTTGCCGATAAATTTCTGTGGGTTTAAGTTTTTTGCCGATAAAAACCTTATTACTGACCTCACCTCACAACTGGCGGGATTTTCAATGGCGGCTCTCATTCCAAAAGCCTGTAACAACCGAACGAGAGACACTACAACCTTCTAACTTGCACGTCTAGATGCCTACTAAGTTGCTGCACACCCACACACCAAGATTTGCGCGATAGCGACTCTAATTGAGGCGCTAGACCAAAACGTAACTTACTTTCTGAATAGCCCTCGTATTATGTGTACAAAAAAACAAAACAAACCAGGAATAAATAATGTATCAGAAAACCATTTCATCATTTTATTTCTTTTGAACAACCAGCTAGGGTTTTAAAATATTCCCTAATATTTTAGCACAAAATGTACTTACGCAGTGCGCAAGTTTCGACATCCAAATGACACAGACATTACTAAGTAAATACATCGAACGACTCTCAAACTCTCTCCATAAATAGCAAAAACAATTTTTTTTTTTGCCTTCGAGTATAACTTTTCAAGCTCTTACTGTTCTCCCAGTGCCGCAATAAATGATAAAATAAATATTCCACATTTACTCTCAATAATCAATGCAAATTCCATGCACGAAAAGCCTGTTATCTCTTTTTAGAATATTGCTGTTGAGCTATTTCTATAACGTGAAGCTGATTTATAAATTCGCAGCAAAGCCTGAGAGAAAAAAAAAGAAAGTACAAAAATAAGAGGATTTCAGCGTTATGTGCTGCTCCCACTGAGCTCATATAGGAGAAAAATATTCAAGCTATCCGTCTGCATCCTTTCGGGTTGCATTCTCTGGGGGTTTTGTGCATTTTTCATGCGCACAGATGGGCTCATGAAAAGTTAATGAAGGTATACGTCGGAGGGGAACCTATTTTAGAGTTTTATAATAGAGACGTGACTTTTGGAGAGAGGTATTTTTGGAGGAAGTTTGAGAATAAAAAGTAAAACTTGCTAAAAACAAAAAAGAGGGGTGAGTGGGTATTGATGCAAGAGAACACGATTGGGTTTTACATTCTAGATAAACTGTAACAATAATTGCAACCATTTTTCATTTCAATACAAACTATCAAGCTTTTGAATAAATAGGAAAACACTTTTTTGATAATATGTAACAACTATCTATTAATCTATTTTCTAAACTTTTTAAATATTTATATGCAGCATGTAAACAATGTTATTTGTATTTAGATACCATTTTTTAGATGCCTTAAGAGTACAGCTGGATGTAAACAATGTTATGTGCATTCAGATACCATTTTTTACATGCACTTAGAGTAGTGCCGATACGTTATCATAATATTTTGCTATAACATTCTTTGTTTTCCGAAGAAACTGCAATGCTTGAATTTAAGGAAGGTTTAAATTCATCTTCAACGTCAAGCGATGACAGTCAAGATGGAAACATTGAAGATAATTGCATCATAGAAAAGCAAAAGCTAGTCAGGACGCAATCAAACGAGCAAACATGGAAACCATTTGAAATAAAAGTAGATAGAAAGCTGTCTGTTGAAGCATTTTTCTGAACATAATGTCAAAGCTACGAAGTTCATTGGAATCTCAGACAGTTGTGGGGGTCAAAACAAAAATTAGCCTTTAGTTTAAGTGCGGCTTCGATTACCAGCTCTAGGTGCATTCAAGGAAATTGTCCTCATATTCTCACTAGTTGAGCATACTATGCTTCTCTCTTCTCTCTGATAGAGATTTTTCTATAGTAGAAAAGTATGTTGGATCCTATTGCCAATGTATCTATACTCCCGATGAAACTGTTCTACTCAAAAGAAAACACCATTCATTGCTAACAGAATAAAAGTGAATGATTTTTTAAAGGTGTCCAGTAAGAGACAATATTTTCAGCAACCAAAAGCAAATGAAAAAAATTGGCGTAAAGGAACGTCGTAAAGATGCGATTGTCTTCAGAAGACCTCTCTAAAATAGAGATGTCAAATACATATTCAGGCTTATTTACTTCTGTTTTTCTAAACAAAAGAGGAAGACCAATGAAACTCAAAGTACTTCTCGTTCAAGATTTGGAAAAAAAGTACAGTTCCAATCTACCAATACAGATCAGTGAAAACTTGAACACATCCATTATTGCTGAAGTTGAATTCCTTCTGTATATCACCCGTTTTATACAAATCTACATTCTAAGCAAACAATTTTAATATATTTTAGTTTAAAATTTTATTGTTATGTGTTTTGCTCATAAAATAATTTTTTGAAGTAAACAATGGTATCTACATAGCTTTTTCTGTAAAAAATGGATTATTTCCAACTGAAAAAAATCACTTTCAACACTTTCTCTACTAATAATTAAGCTGAAGGTGAGTCTGTCTTTCTTTCCTTCTGTCTGTCTGTCTGTGACCCGCGTAGTGCCGAAACCGTTTGATTGATATTTGTCTGTGCATCTCGCAGCGATTTTTCGAAAATTCTATTTCGTTCTTTTTCTATTATAATTCTTAGCTCATTTTTCATACAAATTCAAAGAAATATTTCATACACATTTTCAAATCTTATGCCATTCGACAGCTTAAAATTTTCTGCTAAAAATGATATCAAGTAGAAGTTTCTACGAGCATTCAAGGCGTACCTAAAGCAAAGCAAGCCAAACAATTCTAAAATGGTTAAACTCGAGAATAAAATTTGAAAATAAAGATAAAATGAATTATTTGATCACAACCGGAAATGAACTTTTCATGTTGTTACCATGGTTACATTTTAATACCATTTTTTGTTTCCTTTTTTTTTCCTTAAATTTTTTTTAAAATGCATTTGTTTTTGTAGCAATCCAAACTCTTAGCCTTATTAAAATGAGTTTTTTAACTGTTGGAAAATAATCGTCTGTTTTTTTCTCAGTTTTTAAGGAATTGAAACTCGGTAAATTATAAAAATATCGTATAAATTGCGATATTGCAACGTTCTTTCTAAAGTGTGTAATTTCGGAAATAGCATTATTTTGTTTTTGAAGTAAGGAAAGAAAACTTTCTTCTTCTTTTAAATTTTGGTAAGATTTCTGTTGGTTTCTGTGCGCAACAAAATTGTTCTTATTTTCTCTTTTGGCTTATTTTTGTGCACCTTCCCTTGGGGTTGCATTCGAATATCCCCAAGGGGGTGTTTTACCCCTTTAATGTGGTAAATCAGTGTTAATTTCCATGCAGACAAAAGTGATATGAATTGGCGCGACAACTTGGCCATATATCGCCAAGCTTTTAGTCGCCAAGTGTTTGACGCTAATTTGGCGACATATTGCCGAGTTGGCGACAAATTTGGTGAAAAAAAATAATTTTTTGATTTGGGTTCAATTTGGCGCTATTGGCGGTATTTTGTGAAAAATCCACTGAATGACGTTAAAATCGGCGATATTTAGGAGAATAATCATTGTAAAACATTTTTTTGCATTGTTTCGTGGCAAATTAGGGATGTAAATGTTTGAATTGTTATCTTGCTATTCCAAGCACTATTTTAGCACTTAAGGCATCTCCTAATAAATTTACACGTAAAAGGAAGTAGTTTATGGTCCATATCAGGTTTTTTTCTCTACTTTGAAGGAATTACAGTTGAATTATAACTAAAATAGAGTGTTTTTTCTGCTATATCAATTATTTTCCGAATGAACTTTTAATTTTATACCACAGTAAAGGCGTGCGGGTAACCGCTAGTAACAAATAGTTTTCATGCATTAAGTACAAAGCATTATTTCCGCATCTTTAAGCAGATAATCATTTGTAAGGATTACTAAACAAACATAAATAAAAAATAGTAATTATCTTTCGGAAGCGCTTCAAGTTTTAAATGTATCAGAAAATAATATTAATACTAATAAGTATAATAATAATATTTTTACCATATTTTTTAATAAATAGTTTTTAAAAATAAATCATACATTATATCAATCCATTAATTATACTTTCAATACAGCTTTAATGGCTCTTATATTTTGAAGTAAAAAATTCAACAACTTGATTTATTACTATAACGGGATTATTTTTAAATTAAAAAAAGTATTTCAAAAGTGTTTTATTTATTTTCAAAATTCAAAAGAAAATAAATAAATAAATAAATAAAAAATAAAGAAAGAAGAGAGAAAGAGCACTTTTAATAACCAATAAGATATCACATCATTAAGACAAAGCACGATAGAAACTTAACGCCTCACAGCCATTAATTATACTTTCAAAGAAGCTTTAATGGTTCTTATAATTTGAAGTAAAAAGATTCAACAACTTGATTTATTTCTATAACAGGATTCTTTTTAAATTAAAAAAAGTATTTCAAAAGTGTTTCATTTATTTTCAACATTCAATAAATAAATAAATAAAATAAAATAAAATAAAATAAAATAAATAGAAAAAAAAAGAACGAAAGAAAAGACTAAGAACACTTTTAATACCCAATAAGATATCAAATCATTAAGTCAAAGCGTGATAGAATTTATTTTCATTTATTCTCAATATTCAAAAAAAATAAATAAATAAATAAATAAATAAAATTAAAATTAAAAAGATAGGAAAAAAATAATAAAAAAAAATAAAGAAAGAAAGAAAAGAGAAAGATCACTTTTAATACCCAATAAGATGTTAAAGCACGATAGAAATTTAACGCTTCACATCCTGAAGTTTGTTAAATAAGGGATAAGAGAAAGTAAAACTGTTAAAAAAATATTTAATGAAAATCAGAGAAAATAGCTTAATTATGATGCTAAATATTTATTAAAACCACAACAAATTAGCATTATGACAATTATTTCGGTGTAGCTTAACATACTTCAGATGTTACAGTATTTTAATTTAATAAATACCAAAAAACTTAACATTACTTACCTATTCATTTTCAAGAGTACATCTCCTCTGTTTAGATACGCATTCGTAAAATCCGATCTCAGTTTTAATGCTTCTAGATAAAGCTAGAACAAAAAGTAAATGTTCTGTACATATATTTAAAAGGAAATAATTGAAAAATACACTATGTAAAAGGTTTATATCACAGCAACAGTCAACTTAAGAGAGTACACAACGTTTGAACTTAAAAGATGAAAAACTTGGTTTTGGGTTGAGATTTTTCACTATCGATCAAACGATTAGATTCTATTGCAAATAACATAGGGTGAGTTCTGGTAAGTGCGCACCCTTTTCTTCAAAGTTCATGTTCTCAAGGATGCTGCTCCGTTGAAAAATCTTGTACACTCACAATTTTTTTTTAGTTTTCTTTCCAGATCCTTTACTAAGATGTTCAAGCATATAATGTGTCAAATAAACCACAAGTATAGGTTTTGTGACCTAGTTTATGACACCTATTCTAAGGTACGCACTTTCCCTACCTAGCGGGGTAAGTGCGTCCACCTTAAATTATGTGAATATGAGCAGGAAAAAACTTCTGGCACATATTAAATATGTTAGGTAGTTGCCTTGGGATAATTCCTAACACTAGAGATCAGCACTTGCTTGCATGGATGAAACGCAATCAGTGATATCCCACGTGTCTTACGAACAAATGTGATTTGAAGTTTGAGAGAGTTGTGTCTGTGATTCTTCCTTTGTCCTTTTAACCCTACACTGCATGGTGTTGCCAATTGGATACATGGACAATTTGACCTCCTTTTGAATAGCAGAATGTAGTCATAAGGCAACTCAATGCATAAAAAGCAAGTATTGGGTATATTAAAAGCAATTATCACCATTTATCCTCCATACATGGCAGCACTGGTCTGTTATATGCTCTTAAATGAATCCATATGGATAGCTTTAAAAATCACTTAAACTACCAAGATTTGAAATTATTTTTTACAATGAAATATTTTTCTTTGTCTTTTAAAAAAATAACATGAATAAAATAAACATTTATCTTTCGTTTGCGATGTGTTTTACATCAAAATAATTATTTGGAAAATATCTAGGACATAATACATGTCTGTAGCCATTTGGCAACATTATGCAGTAAGCATCCATAGAACACTTCGATTCATCTCTGTAGTTCATGAAGTATGTGCTTTGTTTATGTTTCACGCTAGCTTCTTTCTCTTTTTGGAAGGTATAAAATAATCATGTGGACCCAAAAGTGGTACTTTCGGCTGTTTTACCGTTTATTAGACCTCGCAATTATCAATGCCTAGCTGATGTTCAACAGAGTGAACAAACAAAAAATCAATAGGAAAAAGCCTTCAAAACGTGTTCATTTTAGATTCCAGTTAGCACAAACGTCGTGCTTACAGGGACAACTGAAATTATTAATAATTTTAAAATATAGTTTTGAAAAAAAACTAAAAAATAAGCTTTTACATAGGAATGCGCTGTGATCATCACGGGTTTCCCTCTAATTTTCAAAACTACTGAATATCTGCTCTTAAGTTTACATGCACTTATAATACATCAGCATGCAATGCAGTTTAGCCTTTAGTTATAAAAAAATATTAAATATATTCCTTTTATTTTTGCAAAGAACGTAAATTTTACCTTTTATTCAGAGTTACATACATACATACAAACAAACCCACATGTGAAGTTAATAAAAGCGTAATAAAAAGAGGGAGACCATTAGCTACAAAGGAACTAGAGTTAAAAACCGAAAAAAAAGAAAGCCTGAGCGAGAGAGCCTTCAAAAGATATCAGATTTGACAGAATTTATCATCGGAAAGAACACAGTACAAATAAACAATGATATAAAATGTCAAAATGTAAAGGATTACAAGAGTACAGTGCACCAAATTTTCAATTCTTCTAGTTTTTTACAAAAAAAAAAAAAAAAAAAAAAAAAAAAAAAAAAAAACTAATTTCAAGACTATCATTTAAAGTCATTTTTATCTATTGAATGCATGGTGTAGCCATTTGGCAACAAAACTATTTTTAATTAGAAAGTGGTAAAAATTTAGAGTTAAATTTTTTTAAATATTTTTCCATGTTTTCTTATTACATTGACAAACACATATATATTTTTCTAAGAAAAGTAAAAAATCATGCAGTGTAGGGTTAATAAGACCAAGTGAGCAAATGTAAGTTGTTTTTATTTAGTAATAATCACTTATAGTATACATAGTTTATTTTGGTTTAATACATTAAACAGTCGGCGTTTAAGCTAGGGTTCGCACTTACCCCTTCTTAAATGTAAAATGGAATATGTGCGTCCAATAGCATTGTTTTAAGTGCGTACCCCTGTGATTTTCTTTAATTCTATTTGTATGGTAGATCGTTAGGTGACCTGAGTGAACAATTCGTTTTTTTTTTTTTTGTGAATAAATACGGTTTTAATATTTTTCTTATTAGAATCAGCAGAAGTAAGAGAAAACACAAAATAAAGAGCAAAAAAAAAAAAATAAAATAAATAATTGATCATGATATGATACTTGTACTTTTTTTTTCTTGTACATTGAAATAGTTTTTTACAAGGTGTTCTTAATTTTCTTAAATATAATTTATTCATTATTTCACCTTCGTTTTTTGAATCAGTTGGTTCCTCATTAAGTGTTTCACTTAAATTCATTGCTTCATTTGTGATTCTGGTTTAAATTAAGTAAAGCTTATGATCGCTATTTTCAACGAAAAATGTACTAACTGATACTTAAAAGCCAATATATTTCAGAGATATTGAATAACATTGAAATCTTACGCCGCATTCAATGTAAATATAAACACTTGATGGAAATGACGTCGGATTTATAATCGGCTTATAAAAGAGTTATAAGCAAAATTAAAGGTGAATTACGAGAGTCAGATTTTCCACGTAATGGTACAAACTTGCCTCATTATAATGGTACGCTCTTGCTCCGAATAATAGTACGCATATGCCTCATGATAGTGGTACGCACTTGCCCCATCAAAATGGTACGCACTTACCCCCACCTTACTTTAAAGAAAGAGAAAGTGCGTACCGTCATATAAACAAATTTTACTTAGAGTATTTGATCAAAATACCCCATGTATGTTATTAGTAGCTATTACTCAAAAGAAACAACTTGCATTTCTTGACTTCAATTGCTTGGTATGACTACAAGAGAAACTGAAACAAAACCTTCTTAATCTTTACTTTAGAGTTTTTTTGAAGACATTTAAGTTGTCTCTGATTGTGTTTCGTCTATTGAATCCAGGCCTGAATTTTACCTATTGAAATTATCGTTAGACAGTTATCTAACATAGTCGATGTGTTGCAGAAGCCATTTCAGAACAGTGTTCATATAATTCCCAGTGGACGCACTTACCCCGTGGACGCACTTACCAGAACTCACCCTACATAAATCTAATAAAACAAGGGTGAAACACTAACATGTTAGTAAGATTTTAATGTAAGCTAATCAATTAACTTTAACCAAAGTTTTTTTTTTTGTTTTAATTTAGTTTATTTAGTTTATTAAAGTTCTGAAACAAAATTTCATTATGTTCTTAGAAAACAAAATATATGATAAAAGTCTGTCAAATGATAAAAGCTGTCAAAAGAACATATTGAAGCCCATATTTGACGCAAAAAGCATTTGTCCTCTTCTATTCATTATTGAACTCTGATAATATTTCAGAATTAGTCGTAAACTTACCTATATTAAAAGTTCTGAATTAAAACAACGCTTTTTCTTTATTAATATGTCTCAAAGAAAATAAACAAGAGAGAAAACTTTAACACTTAATATATCAGTAACGGGAAGATAGCAGATGGTTAATGAGTCGAAACACGTATCTCACTAAGATATTTTAAATGCTACGTAGATTATTATACTAAAGTGTGGTTTCCGGGTTAGAAAAATCAATTTTATTTCAAAATTCTTAAATTGAAATCTGTTTTAAAAATTCAAATATAATAATCCAACATTTTTTCTCTCCATATTCTTCTCTTTTGATCAATGGCTGTTAAACTATAAAAACCATAAAGACGAATACTAATGAAACATTTTCCATAATCTGATTTTTAAGTTCAAAGGTAACTCCAAAAACTGCCGTTGGCATATATTTAAAGCAAAATTGCATTATCTTTCAATGCTAAGACGGAAAAACAAATTGAAAGCTTTATGTTTCCCGGAAGGTTACGGAAAGAAATCGATAATTTTGCTAAAAAAAATCGTCATCAAACGCATTAAAATTCCATTGAGAATTTTGAACCATATTTGCATATTTTTTAGGAGAAAAAATTATTTCGAAGAAGGAAAAAAAAAAGAAAATATATGTATTTTCAGAATAATTTGCATTTATAAGTAAATGAAACAAATGTTTGAAAAGCTATTTGATGAATTTTAAGTGTGTTTTTTTTTTATACTTTCAAAGTAAAGTGCAAAATGATTAATAAGAAATACCTTCGTGGAAAAGGTAGAAATTTTAAGAGAAGAAGGGAAGTTGAAAAGAAGCTTCATGTTCGTTCATGGAACAATATTTTCTATTGATTTCTCATAATGGATAATCTATGAGAAATTTTTTTGAGTTGAGATAATTTCTTATTAAGTTCTCACTCTTAGTTTAATTATACATAAAATATCACATTAAATTTTATTTATGTTTCAGAAGATGCGCCACAACCATTGTTTATTACCATATAAAAAAAATGATAAACAATGAAGGCAGTGAGTAGGAAAGCACTGGTCGTATTTGGAGTCAAATAACCAGTTATTTTACAGATGAATCAGCAAAAATAGTTGTCAGAAGTATTTTGGGATCTTTTTTTATTTATAACGGAGTGTTATTTTTTAACTAACAGGTTTGTTCACTTACATAAAACTTCACATTTCCCTGCTACAATTAGCATATTTTATGTGTATTTTAAAGTAAAATGAAAAGGATTTCTTTTCTTTTAAAATGATAAAGTATTTGCATGAATTTTTTTTTGATTCCACCAATAGATGTAGCTATTTGTTCCACTAAATTCATCCAATTTTCATTCGTTTGCGCTGAGCCATTTTCAAACTAGAGTGGCATGATCAAGAATCTGACTAAAAAGTAAGTTTTTCCCTTTTTAGTAAAATATTTCCTAGCTAAAATGTACCAAGTATTTCACTACATACATATGTTTCCATACGTATAAATAATCTTAAGATGTATTTTGATGTTATCTAAATTCAATGTACTCAAAAAACCTAAATGTATTCCAAAAGTATAGGTGGGGTTGAATGGGCCACTATGTCATGGTAATGAATGGGCCACCTAAATATTGTTTTTCTTCCTTTTCTTTGGATTTTTGCATTAATATGAAACACAACTGACTGTCACAGATAGATTAAGATTACTGTCGTCAAAATAGGTTTGTAGTAACTTCTAAATATAATTTGCAGATCTATATTATATTCCTATAGTACAATAGACCTCTGGTCACAGTGCGTGGCTTGAAAAAGCCTCCCTCTCTCCTTTATATTATATTCCTCACAGTACAATTTAATTTTATTTCGTGGTAACTTAAGTTAGATATTTCTTATTCCCGATGTCTAGTAAATTAAAAAAAAAAAAAAAAAAAAAAAAAAAAAAAAAAAAAAAAAACATTTTTTTCGAATTTTGACAAGTTTGAAAATGAAGATGAAGTTTTTGAAAGTGATTTTTAATATTATTTTTGAAATGTATAAATTTTGTTGAATCATAGTGTGTATTATCTGTTATTTTTTATATATATTTGATGTTATTTATTTCTTACAATCTCATTATTTAGTCATTTTTCTGCTACAATTGGTATGCATCAGTTTTATTTTAATTGCATCAGTTTTGATGTTTATATAATTTTAAATCAGTATGATTTTGTATCATCATGTCAAGTGCCACATTTATTTTGTCATATTCAGCAAATAAAAGATTAAATCCACATGTTTTCATTGAATTCATTTAGTGGCAAATTCATTACCTTCGATGGCCCATTCAACCCCATAGGTGGGGTTGAATGGGCCAAATTTCAAAACTTTTATTTTCTATTATAATTTATTATAGACAGGTGCTAATTCAACTTTTTTTTAGATAGCCAGATAAGTAAAGTAACTAAAACACCAATTTAGAGTTAAAACAAAGTGTTAGAAAAAATTACAAAAATTCAAAACCAAAAAGTGGCCCATTCATTACCACTCTCCCCTATATATATATATATATATATATATATATATATATATATATATATATATATACATACATATATAATGTAAAGGAATATTCATCCTATGACTCCGAGGAAAACATTTCATCACCCCTTTCACTGACCTCTCGGATTTACTCAAAGATGTCTCAAACAACCGTTAAGGTGAATGGAACAGCGGCCGAATAAACCGGACACAACAAAGTGGCGTCTATCTCTTAAGAAATGTTATTGTCTTACCGCGTCGGCTTCCTCCAGGCGGCTGTCATTCTGAGAGATAAGGAAAGCCAAGTTCAGGAATAGCTGCAGATGGCTTGGAGTTACATGGGTTTCTTCTTCGTAGCTCCTTTCGGACCCGGGGAAGAGCGATTTTGCCTGAATCGGGAAAGAAAAGGGTTTTATGTTCATGGTGAATGACTTAACATGTCGGGTAAGTAATGGGTCAGAAATAAAAGGCGTCTAATATTGACTTTTATTGATGCTATTTATTTAAGAAGAAGCTCAACCACCAAGTTTTCAATGTGAGAGAAATATACATGTTCTGCAAAAAATGAACTGTTTTTTATTGCAGTATAACATTGGCAGCCTAGGTAAAAATTTAAAACTGCCCTTTATTAAAGTCATTTAGATCAGCCACTTTTCCCATCACTCGTAAAAGTAAAGCAGTAAGTGCCAGAATGACACCTTACCGTTTCTAACATATGAAGGGCCAGGGGGAAAAAGATGAAAGTGACCAAAAAGCGATTTCGAGAAAAACGAAGAACAAAGTTTGATTTCTCGTAGCTCCTTGTGTAGTTTTTTGTGTTGTCATGTACATTTTGGTCGGTTCTCATCTTTTTCCCCCCTTGTTGTTCTACCAGATGATACTACTCCTTCATAGTCCCTAGATAGCGCTAATATCACAAAAGTGACGAAAAAGTGACTTTCATCTCCCCCCCCCCCGGGCCCTTCATATATTAAATGCTATTCTCTCACAATCATGTCCTTTCCACGTCACCTACACTAAAAAAAATGTGCTGCTTTTATAGTATAATACTGGCAGCCAAGGTTCCAATATAAAACTGTAAAATTCACAGTAATAAAGTGTAAAACTGGCAATTTTAGTTTCTTACTGTAAAGTTAGCAATTTTACAGTTTATTGCAGTAAAACTTAGCTGTATTATACTGTAAAAACAGCAGTATAATACTGGCAGCAGAAATTCAAGTTTAAACCTAAAATGCACTGTAATAAACTGTAAAACGAGTAATTTTACAGTTTATTACCGTAAAACTAGCAATTTTAAAGTTCATTAGGGTGAGTTCTGGTAAGTGCGTACCCTTTTTTTCAAAGTTCATGTTCTTAAGGATGCTGCTCCGTTAAAAAATCTTGTACACTCACAATTTTTTTTTAGTTTTCTTTCCAGATCCTTTACTAAGATGTTTAAGCATATAATGTGTCAAATAAACCATAAGTATAGGTTTTGTGACCTAGTTTATGACACCTATTCTAAGGTACGCACTTTCCCTACCTAGCGGGGTAAGTGCGTCCACCTTAAATTATGTGAATATGAGCAGGAAAAAATTTCTGGCACAGATTAAATATGTTAGGTAGTTGCCTTGGGATAATTCCTAATACTAGAGATCAGCACTTGCTTGCATGGATGAAACGCAATCAGTGATATCCCACGCGTCTTACGAACAACTGTGATTTGAAGTTTGAGAGAGTTGTGTCTGTGATTCTTCCTTTGTCCTTTTAATAAGACCAAGTCAGCAAATGTAAGTTGTTTTTATTTAGCAATAATCACTTATAGTATACATAGTTTATTTTGGTTTAATACATTAAACAGTCGGCGTTTAAGCCAGGGTTCGCACTTACCCCTTCTTAAATGTAAAATGAGATATGTGCGTCCAATAGCATTGTTGTAAGTGCGTACCCCTGTGATTTTCTTTAATTCTATTTGTATGGTAGATCGTTAGGTGACCTGAGTGAACAATTCGTTTTTTTTTTTTTTTGAATAAATACGGTTTTAATATTTTTCTTATTAGAATCAGCAGAAGTAAGAGAAAACACAAAATAAAGAGCAAAAAAAAAAAAAAATAAATAAATAAATAATTGATCATGATATGATACTTGTACTTTTTTTTTTCTTGTACATTGAAATAGTTTTTTACAAGGTGTTCTTAATTTTCTTAAATATAATTTATTCATTATTTCACCTTCGTTTTTTGAATCAGTTGGTTCCTCATTAAGTATTTTACTTAATTTCATTGCTTAATTTGTGATTCTGGTTTAAATTAAGTATAGCTTATGATCGCTATTTTCAACGAAAAATGTACTAACTGATACTTAAAAGCCAATATATTTCAGAGATATTAAATAAAATTGAAATCTTACGCCGCATTCAATGTAAATATAAACACTTGATGGAAATGACGTCGGATTTATAATCGGCTTATAAAAGAGTTATAAGCAAAATTAAAGGTGAATTACGAGAGTCGGATTTTCCACGTAATGGTACAAACTTGCCTCATCATAATGGTACGCACTTGCTCCGAATAATAGTACGCATATGCCTCATGATAGTGGTACGCACTTGCCCCATCAAAATGGTACGCACTTACCCCCACCTTACTTTAAAGAAAGGGAAAGTGCGTACCGTCATATAAACAAATTTTACTTAGAGTATTTGATCAAAATACCCCATGTATGTTATTAGTAGCTATTACTCAAAAGAAACAACTTGCATTTCTTGACTTCAATTGCTTGGTATGACTACAAGGGAAACTGAAACAAAACCTTCTCAATCTTTACTTTAGAGTTTTTTTGAAGACATTTAAGTTGTCTCTGATTGTGTTTCGTCTATTGAATCCATGCCTGAATTCTACCTATTGAAATTATCATTAGACAGTTATCTAACATAGTCGATGTGTTGCAGAAGCCATTTCAGAACAGTGTTCATATAATTCCCAGTGGACGCACTTACCCCGTGGACGCACTTACCAGAACTCACCCTACTGCAAAACTAGCAATTTTAAAGTTTATTACTGTAAAACTAGCAATTTTTAGTTTATTACTGTAAAATTAATTCTAAATTGTCATTTGGTACTACAGTACAGTCGGTCTACAGTAGTATTCCAACATGTAGAAAAGTTATAACAACATATATTTTTTTACAGTTCATGAAATTGCTTCAAAGAAAAAAATATGAAAAAAGCCGAATGGAACATTTTTTGGGAAAAAATGTTATGTTGGTCACAGTACCGTTTTTGCTGTAAAAATACCTATCAGCAGTTGTTTTGCTTCAAATGCGTAGTAAAAATGACATGTATGCTACCTCGTACATCTTAAACTTACATTTTAAACCATAAATTATTCTTTATACTTTATATTTTAAATAAAAACAGTTCAAAAAAAGGAGCTGAGACTGTTACATATGGAATGATGCTGCATTTTAACACCTCCAGACCTGGTGTCCGGTATACCGGACATAAGCTTCTAACAGCTGTAAATCATTTAATAATTGAATAAATTACATGATTTTTTTGTTAATTGACTCTGAACAATTCTGCTAATTATTATCTGTGCAAAAATTTCTCTTTTAAGGATTGACATCATTCCCAAATATGGATTGGGAGATTAGGTTTGGCTTGTTTTTCAAACTATGGATTCTCGTCGCAAAGGCGATCTTTTTCTGATTATTTAAAAAGTAAAAAATCGTCTCATTATCAATTTAAATGCTGATATTATGCTTCATTATTGTTGGAAGAACATTTTACGATAAGGTTTGCATAGTGTTTCATCTTTTTTTTTTTTGCTGAAATATGCATTTCAAAATATATATCTGGAAAATTGGACAAGTCATAACTCTTAATTTTTCACCTATAAACTTGAAATTTTGTTTGTAAGATACTTTTAGCCATAGTACTATGCTCACCGAAAGAAAACATTTTCGGTTGACTATTTCATAATTCCAACTGAAGGAGTTAACTGGCATAAAATCAATACAATCAAAGATATACTGATGTACAATAGACTTAATAGACAACTAAAGATTGCCAGAATTGACTATTTCCATCAGTCGTCAGAGATAGCAGCAAGTCACGTACGCCTGTCGTGGAATTATTGGAGAATTGAAAAGAAAAAAAACAACTAATTGTTAATTGTAAGAAACATTTTCAGAACAAAATTTCATTATTGGGTGACTCTAAGTGACTGTAAAAAGAAAACAAAGCGTAACAAAATTTACATATCGTAACATTTACAGGTTATCTCCGTCTTGAATCCGTACTGGTTTAGATTGCTTGGAATCATCTGTACTAATTTTTCACGCGAAATAAAATCCGCAGTACTTTTACTGTTTTCAAACAGGTTTTAATATCTTTCATCTTTTCACGTACGTATCTAATTATCCAGTATTTTACGCTGCTTGCTTTTAATCATCCTTTATATTTTCCAGTAAAGTGTTAATCAAAACGTACCAAATATTTCAAAATTTTTTGACGAAAAGACAAAAAAAAAAAAAAAAAAAAACTGAAAGACACTTCTTTATTTCGCAAAAGCTTCCTCAGATTTGTTTAAAAAAAATTATTGATGCCTAGGGCAGGGTTAGGGTTCGCCAAAGCTCGCTCAGCCAGAAAAAACCCACCCGAGTTTTATCGGGCGGGCCCACTTGAAAAAACCCACTATGTCGATGAGATTTTTCAAAATTTACTGCATATTGAAAACCTTAATTTTAGAAACAAACTAAAAATCACGAATATTTTGATCAATACTAACTTCGGAAATTGATATTGATCTATTTTGTTACAATATTTAATCTTGATCAGTATCGATTCCAGAAATTGCCAACTTTCTTTCCTGACAACTTATTAGGTATTAGAAATAAAACTACACCCGAATTTCACACTATTTGTTTTTTTTTAATACTTAGATATCAAAATAAGCAATAATTATTTCAATTTATAAATTCAGTTAAAATATCAATTTAAAATATAATATCAATATCAAAAATTCATTCTTGCTGTTTCTAAATTTCCGGAATAAGAATCTTTTTAGGAGGTCACAGTGACCTCTTTCCAGAACTCCACTGCTTCTATGAAAAGTGAAAGTAAAAATAGCTGCAAAATGTTTGAATAGAGAATATTAAAATGATTTTTGAAAAAAAAAAAAAAAAAAAAAACAGAAAAAGCCCGGGTTTTTCATTAAAAACCCGAAAACACCCGGGTTTTAGATCAAAAACCCAGGAGGGCTGGGCTTTTTCAAAAATCTCCAGGTTTTTTCAAACCGTGGTCTTAGGTCATCTGAAATCTAAAAGCAACCTATGACTTCTTCCTCTCTCAAAAAGAAGAGAGAGAGAGAGGGGGGGGGGGATTTTTCTTAATATGTTTCAAAAGATACAAACCGTTCTATAGATCTTTTCAGCTTCGTTGTACCGACGTAGGTTCGTTAAAACACGGCCAACGTTTAAGTAGCTCCGTACGTCATCTGGCTCTATGCTAAAAATAAAACAACCAGTAAGAAACATTGCTTTTCCATCAAACTATATATTTTGTTAGAGTAGTTCATTTAAT
>JAXGGA010015232.1:0-29771 GCA_038373865.1 Uloborus plumipes
GAAAATTTCCGAGAGCAACAAAGCAACCTTTCACTAGTATTTTTGTCTCTGATACGTGCCATCACAGAACTTTTTCCTGTTATTCCACTCTCTGTCTCTGTAGTCTTCCTTTAATGGCCGTTTGAAGACACTCAGTGCCAGTTTTACCAAGATTACATATTTTACTCTTCATTCAATATTTTACTCCACAATATAAGCAATGTTAGTGTTATTATGAAAGTAATGCTGCATCTTGGGTCAGTGACTTTTTAAAGACATTTTTCTGATTTACCAGTTTCTTTGCTGTCTATATCGAGCGAATTTTATTACGAGGAAGAGAGAGAGAGAATATTTCCAATCTTCAGTATGGAAGACTGTGAGAGTCAAACAAAAGATTTCGCACAGCAAAAATATTCGATTCTATGGGAAATGAGAGAGCCTTTTGCTATTTCTGATTGAGTTGATGAAGAGAAGAAATAGTACGACAAAACACTTTGCAAAAAAAAAAAAAAAAAAGAAAGGTTCCGAAAAGAGCTTGCCCCTTGTCATACAGGATTGAGTGAGTGACCAGAAGAAACTGCGTTGCAAAATAAGGCTTTGAAAAGAGCTCGCCCTTTGACATATCGGATTGAGTGAAACATGGGAAGATAATGCATGGTATACTTTACGAAATAAGATGTGTTTATTCGATTGAAAAATAGCGAGTCTTTTGTTCTGCCAGCTTAAGTAAATGATAGGTCGCGAAATAGCTTTAACGATATCTACAGTGATTCTTGATTGGTCATGATATAGCTGCTCAGAAAGAAAATGTTTTTATCCTCATCATTTATAAATGAAGTGACTGAGAATGTTGTGCTTTCTATGTATAGTGATGTTACAACATTTCATGTTTGCAACAAATTCTTTAAATTATGGATACATAAGCAAAACGTTATACGAATGCAAACGAGACAATTCTTTGAAGTGTGTACTGAAACAGTTTTTCACAAAACTGCAGGATAGTGCAAGATATGGCAGCCGGACTTTGGTCAATTGTGTAAAAATTGGATAATATTTTAAGTTCAGAAGCAAAATTTTGTGCAGGAAAACTTCTTCATTAATCCATGAAACTATTGGCAGCTTTTTTCAGCAATAGGGAAAAGATTAAATTTTTGTATTGAATCCATCTGACCTCTTTTACCTAAAACAATTAAATTTCAACTTTTATGTGCCTTTTTATACCTCAGTGCATCCACCCCCCATTTCTTTTGCCATTTCCGTTCGACCTTTCAACATTATGACAGACAAAACTAATTGCAGTTTCTCTGATAAAGAGCTGTAATATAGAAAGATGTGCCTATTTTTCATACTTTCATTGCTTATTGGATAACGCAGAACTTGAAACTACTTAGCGAGCCACTCTGTTTCTATAATCGTGAATTCATGGTGCCAAATGATTTAATGAGCCCTGGTTCTCAAAATCATCAGTCTTATGTTTTTTCGTTTACCAAAATACACATTGCGTTATTTAACCCATTAATGCCTAGCGTCCCCTTTTAGGGACGGTACGAAAAAAGGTCTGAGTTTCCCTTAAATGAACATTTCATCCAAATAATAGTGTTCAATTAGTATCTTGATATTGTTTCAATTCGTTATTAACAGATTGCAGCATATAACCATTGTAAAGTGTGTTCTGTAACAGTTTTAAGAGCAAGAATCTGAGAGTGTCACGCCTGTGATTCATGACCTCTCAGATTTTCTCCCAAAAATTACCAAATGTTTATTATCTTATTGAAAGACCAAATCCAGAATGTTTTGCTCTAAAGTTGAGTTGTTTAGTTTTTATGGACCCCTAAAGATGAAGGTGCGGCATCAAAAATTAAGCGGATTTTCAAGACATGGAAGTTGCCGTGAGCCAAAACTCTTACCAGAAACTGTTTAACTCCAATTTTCTTTTCGTATATGAAATATATAAGGTTAAAACTTTGCAAAATGAATGTTAAATTTGTGGTAAGTTGTTGCCGTAAGGTAAGTGAAGGCCCTCAAAACAAGGCATTTTTGACGTTTTTTAGCGTTTTTGAGGTCCAAAAACAGCTTGTATATTTCAGTTAGCACGGCAAAAGTAGTGTCGTTTGAAAGACCAGTGTAAGCACTTTAAAATAATGTATAAGTAACCGAGGAAAGTTCAACGTGCTTTTAGCTGCGTAAGGCCGAAATATGAAAAATGTCATATTTTACCGATATTCAAACGGTCATAACTTCCCCTGCCAACAACATATTGAAATATTTTTTTTGCCAATGTCATACTCTATTTTTTGTCTTAACAGAACAGTTTAGTCCTTTGAGGCGAAATGTGAAAAAATTTTTTACAAAAAATTTATTTTTTCCTGTACATTTTTTGTAAAAAAAAATTTTTACATTTCACCTCAAAGGACTCAACTGTTCTGTTAAGACAAAGAATAGAGTGTGACATTGGCAAAAAAATATTTCAATATGTTGTTGGCAGAAGAAGTTATGACCGTTTGAATATCGGTAAAATATGACATTTTTCATATTTCGGCCTTACGCAGCTAAAAGCACGTTGAACTTTCCTCGGTTACTTATACATTATTTTAAAGTGCTTACACTGGTCTTTCAAACGACACTACTTTTGCCGTGCTAACTGAAATATACAAGCTGTTTTTAGACCTCAAAAACGCTAAAAAACGTCAAAAATTTCTTGTTTTGAGGGCCTTCACTGACCTTACTGCAACAACTTACCACAAATTTAACATTCATTTTGTAAAGTTTCAACCTTCTATATTCTATATACAAAAAGAAAATTGGAGTTAAACAGTTCCTGGTAAGAGTTTTGGCTCACGGCAACTTCCATGTCTTGAAAATCCGCTTAATTTTTGATGCCGCACCTTCATCTTTAGGGGTCCATAAAAACTAAACAACTCAACTTTAGAGCAAAACATTCTGGATTTGGTCTTTCAATAAGATAATAAACATTTGGTAATTTTTGGGAGAAAATCTGAGAGGTCATGAATCACCTCATAATGCTAGGCATGACAGTTTCTCAGATTCTTGCTCTTAATATGATCTTTATCAAAAATTACATCGCTCACAATCTCAAGAACAAAAGCTAAGTTTTCAAAGTTATTCCCAGCTTCCCAGTTTATAATTGCTGATTTTATTTCTTATAAAATGTCTTTTTAAATATTATATCGTAGGCAGAAAAAAAATTTAGTAAACAAAGTATGTATCCTCTGGGGTCTATCGTAACTTTTAAGGGACGATTTTTCTTTCCTTAAAAAAAAAAAAAAACTATTTTTCCTGTCCATTAAACACTGTTTATAACCAGTATATAAAATATCTTTTGGAAAAAAAATGTCAGGCATGAATGGGTTAATTTAGTAAACTAATGCGTTTACAAAATTAGTAAATAACGTATCATTTTTCAAACGTGAGAACAGCCACATATTGTAATAATGAATACTTTTTCTAATTACTACACTATTTTTTTCAAGTGCTGATACACATTTATTAGCTATTAAAAGTAAGGTAATACCGCAAATATTTCTGTATTATAAATTAATATTCTTGCACGTATATGAAATGTGAATGTTTACCATAACATAAGTAATACTTTTCGAACAATGATAAAGAAAAAATTATACATATCGATACAGACGAGCCCGTTTATTAGAATGTCGACTAAAAGAATATCCCGCTTAATACAATACATTTTTAATGTACAAAACTATTGTAATGTGTTATTTTGATACCGAGTAACAGATAGAATATTTTTTTCGTGTCAAAATAGCTACTGGGTCATTTTCAAAATGTGCTTACATTTGCTGTCCGGGGGTTAAAAAGACGATTTGGAAGCATAACTTATATTTTAAATTCAATGCAAACAATTATTTTCTGCAAGAAATACCCCCAAAAAAATTCTATCACTCAAAAAATTATTGAAATTTATTTATTTATTTTTAGATCAGTCTTTAAAAATGAGAATCAAGACAAAAACGCTTGTCCATTTCCAAATTTCGCAAGTTCAACTATTTTTTTACATACTTAATTGTATAAAAAAGTATATACAACAAACTATTTTATATATTGACTATTAGTATATGATATTCATAATAAATATTGACAATAGTAATTTTTTTTCATTAAGAAATGCATGAATATATTTTGTCCAGCAGTTCTTGTCAAGTCCGTCACCCTAAGATTATTTTAGCTAAAAAGGTATTTATTGCAGTCAAAAGATGGTAACACGTATTCAGTTAACTTAACAAACTATTGACGTAACTATTTCGTACCATTTTGTTTTCCTGAGTCGAGAAGTATTGCTGTGGCGTTTCGCACAAGATTTCTTCCAGGTGCGTATTTTTATTCTTTGTTAAGTCTGTTACCAAAGATTTTAGTATTCATTTTTACTTTTTCTCAACGTTTACCCCGAAATATTATTTAATTTACAACTCTAAGAAAATGCATATTGTTGTTCAATTTTTAAATTCGATAACCTAGCCATAATTTGACATTTTGGTTGAAATGTCAAGTCCGTTACTGGTCAAATCCATTACCAAATGTCAAGTCCGTTACCATACAGTTTTTGATCAATATTTTAAAGATCACAAACATCGTCTTAAGCTTCAGGGACGCAAATAATTTCAAATGAAGTAGGTTCTAGGCTTTATGATATAGTTTAAAAGAAAGATTTCATATTGATTTTGTATGGTAACGGATGACAATTTTCCTTTCAACTTAAAGTTTTACAACAGCATTTGAATACTTAATTATGCATCAAAGTGTACAACCAATTATTTTTTCACACACCTAAAATATGTGACAAAACATCTGTTAGTGATTCTAAAAGAAAATAGCAAGTTAAAAAAAATTACTTAAAAATTCTGAAATGTAAACATATGGTGAAAATGACCCTACTCCATTAAGCGGGATCGATTGTAGTTTCCTTTTTCTTTTAAATACTGCCTTTTTTCTGCAAGAAACTAATCCTCTCAACACTTGCAGTGGATTCAAATTTTCTATGGTTTTCAACTTTTTTATATTTACCCCTTTGTCAGATATTAGTGAAAGCAATGACCTTCGAACCTAATTATAGATAATTTAGAACTAATTTTTCTGTACGTACTATATTCCATCTAAGTTCACTTTTATTCAAAATTTCATCTAAATGGCAGTAATATTTTTTGGGATATTGCAGTCACAATGAAAAACGTTTGATTTCACAAACTGCCTTAGAGCAATATACTCCTAACTTGTCAATCAGTTCTTGTATCTTCTAAGGTCAACTGATTGAAACAGCTTAGGGTAGATCGGAGCACGTTTATGCAGTGGCCTATTTTCTAAACGTGTTATATTTGGTGTGTCAACAGTCATGACAGATTTATACTGGTCCCTAGCAAGTACTCTCACGTTTTTTAGCTTCCGTCGGGCTTTGGCATAGTATCTGGGGAGGATAAATTGCTTTCTGCCAACTTGAGTAAATTTTGAACTTATTGAAGCTTATTGTGAACTAAGAATGCTTGCATTAAAATAAACAAATGTATGAATATTAGCAGAGCTTTATCCTTGTTTTAGATTAGTACTCGTATGAACAAAAATGTTATAAAATGTCGTTGCACGTTAAAAATAAATCTGAACAAAGAGACGGGGCCCGTCAATGCATACTGTAATGATAAATAATTTCTAGGGCATATCTTTATACGAGGGTTGTAATTTAAGTAATAGTGTACATTTAAATTTCAATAACCTAACAAAGGCAATTGCATTACATTCCTTCTGTGTAATCCCCAACAAAGTTTTTAATATTTTGCCAAATGTCTAGAAACCATTGTAGGCCACTGGCAAGGTTTTAATTTTTGATGTCATTGGCGGAGCGCTCGGTGCTTATACTGAGTATGAGTGGAGTGAAACCAACTTTTAAGGGTAATTTCCGGATTATCCAAGGGGAATGTGTGGAAAAGAGACCACTCAGGATGTCAATTAGATCCTGATCTTGAGGAATGATTGGTTGACCTGTATGTTGCCAAATCCGTAGTTTCATTTCTACCCGAACGAAACACTTAAAAAAATAGTGAATTCTTCTTCGATAAATGCATTTTCGCCACAGGCTTTTCTGTCATAGACGCCCTCAATTAGAATCCACGATCACTGCTTGCGTATTAACCCTTCACTGCATGATGTACCTGATCTGGCACACACCAAAAAAACCCTCATATATTCTTACTAGCAGTACCCGCACGGCGATGCCCGTGCGAAAAATGTAAAGAAAGTCAACTGAATAAATTTAAATTCACTCCACCCTCTTAAGTAAAATTATTATATTCTTTAATTCAAATGTGCACCACGACCTTTTAAAATATATTGATGACACTTTTAATGCCATTTCAGTTTGTAGTGCTCAATGCGAGGATTATTTTAGTTTTAAAGACTTTTTTCTTCTTTTCGTGTGCAAGTGTGACGAACTTATTTATTTTTAGCGAAATTTTTACGTTCCAAAGGAACTTTTGACACAACTGTAGAGCCAAGATTTTCGAAAACTCTCAACGACCACAGCAATATTGCCCTTGAAATTTAATATAATTCACCGATTTAACCGTAATTTCAATGTAAAATTGGTCGCCAAATCTAAATTTATTAACATAGGGAACCGATTGTATCAGGTAGATCAGCCACAACCATTCTTCCATGATTTTAATGTGAACATTAAAAGGAAAGAAATATAATGTCTTTCGTACCATCGCTTTGAAGTGATTACAACCTAACAGTGACCCTCAAATAATCAAGATTTCACTGGCCGGGAAGTTTGGAAAATTTCCCGATTGTTGCCAAAATTTACGACGCCAAATATGAAAAGTAACTGAACAGCGGTGTCACAGAAAATGTTAGAATGGAACTATTATTATTAAAAATTTAGTGATGGCGGCATTAAATACATGTTTTAAACATGCAATAAAATACTCTTTAGACTGCAAACAACTACTGTTCCTTCCCAGACAGTTTTCTTTTTCTTTGATTTGGAGAAAGTAGTGTTTCACTGGCTGGGAGGTTTGGCAAATTTCCTGATTGTCGCCAAACTTTACGACGCCAAATGCGAAGAGGAACTGAATAGCCATCCCTAAATTTTTAACAATAATAGTTCCATTGTGACATTTTCGGTAACAACGAATTTTGAGGAAGTCAACTTAATAAATTTAAATTCACTTTAACCCCTCTGAAGACAAATTATTATATTCTTTAGTTCAAATGCGCTCCACAACCTTTTAAATTCCACTTAAAGTCATGTTAAAGTTTAAATCAATTCGCCAAATAAATACAAGAGACAGAAAGTTAAGTAAGTAACGGGAGATATTAATTAATCAAATTGAATAAATTTTCAAGGCTTAAATCTATACGCAAATTTAAATCACGAAGTAACTTCAGGGACAAAAGAGCAGCTGATGAGGAAAATGGCTCTAGTGTTTCAGTTCTGCGTACAGAGTTAGGCCTTGAAAATTGATTAAATTTGATTAATTAATATCTCCTGTCCTAATTAACGGACAGAAACTTGCTAAAACTTTTCTTTTTCAGAAAAAAAAACCCTTTCCAACGATATATAATGTTTTGGGGTGTGGGAAGGTTTTCTCCCCTCAATTATGGCGGATACACCAAAAATGAGACTAATTAATTAATTTAAAAATAACTAATTCGAAATTAAAAATTTGGCCTTCGAGGTGCACGAGGGCGGGGTACGTTCGAATTTTTGAGCCAAGTTTCAGGTCTGTAGGTGCTGTGGGGACTTCTGGCAAGCGGTTACAAACGAACAAACACCGTCATCTTTATATATATAGATTTTTTTTTAAATTTTTCTAATTCAAAAATCGAAAATCGGGCTTCGAGGTCTGGTGGCCAGCCCCTTTGTGCTTCCGTGTAAAAAATTCCAGGTCCCTGCGTGCGATAGATTTGGCTGGAGAGCTCGGTCAGACAAATGGACAGACAGACACATTACACTTGCTTTTATTATTAAAGATGATATTTAAATGCAGTTAAACTGAGTTTTGCGCCCCTTCTGGAACATTGCTATAACAGTTTAGTGCGATGTTTATGCACTAGTTAGTTGCACTAATCTAGGCATTACAGTTCTTGCTAGGGCTGCGACATCGATGTCGATGTTTTGGAAACATCGATGTTTTTGCTGAAACATCGATGTTTTAACCATCGATGTTTGAGGGTCGATGTTTTTCCAACATCGATGTTTTGGGTTCGATGTTTTTTTTTTCGATGTCGATGTTTTATAGTCCAGCAAAAAAAGGCTGATAAAATAGGCGATAAGCAGACATATTAAGAAGTTTTCATCCTTAATCAGAAGTTTCAGTATTAATCTCATTGGAAAGCATTTTCTATTATTATTATCGCTGTTTTGCTCTCGATGTTTTCAAAACATTTCTGATTTGCTTTCGCCGTTTTGTTTTTAATTTAATTTATTTTATTATTATTCTTTATGTCAATGTTTTATATTTCAGCAAAAAAAAAAAAAGAAGATATGCGGTCAAAAGTTACATCGTTAATCAGCCGTTATACTATCAATCCCGTTGGAAGATGTTTTTAATAGTTACCATCGATATCTTACGGTCGATGTCTTTTAATGATCGCTGTTTTTTTTCTTTTGATGTCTGTTTTACCCTTCAGCAAAAAGCAAGAAAAATATGCAATAAAAAAGATTCATTTTTAACAAATGCAATATATATTGTATTAAAATAAAGCTTTTGTTTTGAATTATTAACGATGATTTACGGTCAACAATTTTTAAACATGTTTTTGTTTTGCGTTTGAAACTTTTTTCGAAAACGGTGTTTTAAACTTCAGCAAAAAAGTTTAATAAAAATATGCGATAAATAAAAATAACAGTTAATCAACATTTGCAGTATCTATCTTACAAAAAAAGTTTTATATAATTGACATCGATATCATACGGTTGATGTTTTTCAGGAGACAAAAGATAAATCTAATTGAGTGATATAAAGATGCGCAATGTATTGGGGAGTTACTGTATTACTGTACATTTAAATGTTTAAGCAATTTATATAAAAAAGATCGATGTTTTGAAACATCGATGATTGAAACCATCGATGTTTTATGATCGATGTATCAATACCATCGATGTCTTAATTTCGATACATCGATGTCTTGAAACATCGATGTTTTGCCTTCGATGTCGCACCCCTAGTTCTTGCTTTGGAAAAAAAGAGTGTCTGCATTTCCGTTAAATGTTTGCTTAGTCATAATTTCCTTTGTTCTAAAAATGTTTAAATACACTTAGTGGCAAATTTGTTTATACCACTTATGGCACAAAACACATTGTAGATTATTACACTTATCGGTTTTCAAAGCATATGCTATGTGCTTTGTGCCATATGTAGAACAAACAGTTAAAATATCATTTTTGATGCACATTTTTAAGATTATTTTTTTTCTTCATTTTTCCTGAACTCAGAGCTATTAAAAGGTAACATATGATTTTTTTCATGAAAATATAAAAAATCGTGCAGTGAAGGGTTAAGACATGCTTTAGAGAGATCTAAACAAAACTCTGTGCATAATGGCATACAACAACTTAATTCAAACTATATCGACTGTTTTTTGCATTATGCACGTTCACAGCAGTCTCCTCTCACCGCTCTCATGTCTTATTTGCGCATTCCCAGTCTTTGGCGAGTTCCTAGGTCAAGTTGCCACTATTTATTTTACAACCGTCGTATAAATTAATTTCCTGAAATTGGTTTCTGTAGATCAAAGTAACAAAACTTTGTACAATGTAATATGAGAATATGTTCATGAATAAAATAATTATTGAGTTAAAGTTTTATGTTTCCCTTCACAATTTTATTAGTTTTTATTAAATCAACAGTGAGCGAAATGATTGAAAAGTTAATGAATGTAGTAACTAGAGCTGTGCCTAAGCTTCGGTCAAGCCGAAGCTTCTGCCATTTCACATAAGCTTCGGTCTCGCCGAAGCATGTGATGTGCCTCGGCCGCTTCGGCCTATAAGGACTTATGTTGTAAATTTTCATTTTGCAACTGTAATTCCATAAAATATTGTCGTTTTGGCTGTTCACTATTGTACTAATTTATACACTATATACTATAAAACAGCATACTAAAACATAGAAGAACATAATAGTTAACTGAACTGATTGTGTGCATTGAACCCTCGGAATGAGAAACTTTTCAATAATTAACAGTACATTCTACTTAACTTGAATTTTTTTTAAATAAATAATTATAATTGAATTACATTTGTTAATTATATGAACAACTTTAGTTGCTTAAAAAAAGCTAGTGGAACGTGATTTTCTTAAACATTTTTAGTGTTGACACTAAGGTATAAGAATGTAAATTTTTAACGTTTACCAATTGCCAGGCCAAGATTTTTTTTAAAGTTATTTTTTATTTAATAAAATTGTAGGTATAAAATTTCTTAAATTCATTAATATGTTGACAAAATTTAATCCCTTTTCTATATATTGATAAAGATTATTAATCATAGTCGTGACCACGTGTTGTGGTCACGACTATGGGTACAGGGCGCCCTGATGTAAAATGAATGGAATGAATGACATTTTGCTGTATTTTAAGTGACAAAATTATCGCAGCCTTCGTTGAAATATTATATATCTTGAACAAAGGTTAACTTATTACGAGCATAAACAGAACAAAATTATACAAAAATGTTAAAAATAACTCAGTATGAGTAAGCATCGCATTAAATTTTTATTTATTTATTTGTTTATTATTTTTTCCTTATACAAGTTAATTTTAAAAACGCCTAACCAGGAAGCTCAGAAGTTTCGGCATAAAAAATTATTAATTTTGGTAGGATTATATTAATACGGTAGTCATTAAGTTACGGAAAGCCTGTAAAAAATGTCTGATGGTACACCGTTAAAACTACAGGTTGCAGTAGACATTTTTAAGGGTGACATTTGAGGACAGGAAAATTAAATTATCTTACAGCTTGCATTATCGAAGTTACATTTTAAAGGTGAGAAATAGAGCATAAAATATTGTTTAAACAAAAGCATTGGAATGTAAATAATATAAATTTCTGACTACATTATAATCTGCAAAGAATTTTAAGTGCTGTTTTTTCCCAAACTTCTTCGTAGAAAAAAAAATATTTTTTCGAATTTTTCCGTTTTTTCCGACCGTTTCCAACTCTAGTCTGGACAAAACTTCCCGTACGCATCATTCATACAGCCACGCAGACGGACAGACAGAAATTCACAAAAATGGTAAAAATGGACTCGGAACACCTCAAGACGTGCTAACCCTTCGAAACTTGAAAAGTTTCCTGAACATAATACTGTCTTCAGGATATTAGATATAGAAGAAAGTAAAAACAGATGATGAAGTGAACAATCTACAAATAAATCATCAATAGCTTCTGCAAAAGAACAAATACACAGTGAACAATCACAATTCACCACATACAGGCAGTTTGAGGATAAACAGTGTTTTGGCAAAATTACGGTAACGTGGTAATGCTTTTAGGGGAGACTGGGTAAGGTTGTGACAATTTTCATTTGCTCCCCCATAGATCCCTTAGCAATGCCTGTGAGCTAGTTTAAAGTTGTTTCTATGTTAAAGGGTTTATTTGCATGCTTATAAACACTAAAATTTTCTCCCTAATTTCAATAGTTAACTCACAGGACCAAATTAAACAAAAAAGAAAAAAATGTCACAACCGACCCCACCCCATGGGTGGTTGTGACAGTGCTTGGGGTCGGTTGTGACAAGTTCAAAAATACAGCAAAACAGTCTAGATCACTTTTAATTTCAAGTAATATTAAACGTAATTCAACATAACCTTCATCTGGGAAAGTTTAACATTTAACAATGTGTCTCGTTCAGTTGAAGTAGCCTTATACCAAGTCTTACAAAAATATCAGGTTTTTGGAATTTCGTAACGTCTGTTTTGGCAACATTATGCACATCCTGTGGGTCATAACCGTGTCTGTTCAAAACAATTTTCAAGCATCAAAGAAAGATTCCACATTTATTTGTTTTATTGAAGCTTGTTACTCTTGAAAGGCTAGTTGCATGAGCTACTCGAACAGACGTGAAACATTTCTATTCATAAATGAACGGAACCATTTCTCAGTAGCCATTTTACTCTCATATCTGCTTTCAGCGTATATGTAAGCTCAAAAGCACTTTATTATGAGCAATATAACCTTTGCACACGTTGTTTTCATTGTGACAGCGCCGGCCGGCTCCATCGCGTTTACGAATGAATGTTTCGTAGCAAAGTCTTACGATTAACGTTTCCTTTCCAAAGCTGTCCGAAAGAAAAAAAAAAAGTTTCACTTTTTTATAAGCTTCTTTATATTTCATTAGGTCACACTGCCATATTTCTGTCTTTCCAAGCGTATTATGGGCATCAAACATGATAAAAACATGTTTTACTCGTGTCACAACCGTCCCCACGCAATTTGTCACAACCGACCCCAACCCACTACTTTTGAAAACAGCAATCGCCATGGCAATACAAAATAGTCTACATAAAAAGTAATCACTGCTATTTCACTATTAAGGTTCACTACTAACGGGGAGAAAACTTTCATTTCTCTATCCGTACCCATTCAACAGGAATTACTGAAAGACATCGAACAAAAAAACTTACTTTTGACTGCTGAAAAGTAACCAACCCCTCTGCTAGCAATAATGTTGCTCGATGGCTACCGCAATGCTTTGACACACATTCAGACAAACATGCTGATACTCTCTCTCTCTTTGCTTCAACCAGGTATTAACTATGGTTTAGCTAATATGACGACTGTCACAACCGCCCCGCGTCACAACCGTCCCCAGTCTCCCCTACTTTGCACTAAATTTTACAACTTTTTTCGAAAACCATCGATAAGTAATAAGATAATAAAAAACTATTATTTTGGAGATATTATGTGGTTCTAATAGATTTATGAGAGTTGTATAATCAATTAATATTCTCCAATTAAGTTTAACTGTTTTATCTTAAGAAGTAATGCAAGTATTTAAACAAGAGTTAAGTAATGGTTCACTGTAATAGACACGAATGCTGATCATCTCTTGGGACCAAAATCATTAAGGAAGATGCAGAACTGACGATTCCTTTTATTAGGTGTGACAGCCGGACCTCAAGAAATGATTCAAGATGGAGACCTTAAACTGTTGCTGATTTATTTTGGGTGCAAGAGAAATCCCATAATTAAACGTAAATGTTTCGAGCGTGATTATTGCAGTTGATAAACTAATGCAAGTATTAAGACGAACTTTGTCATAAAAATAGTCCGTAATGACATATGTAGTTTATTTTTAAGTAAATCACTTTAAGACGCATGGCGGAATTAAGAAACTCTATTCGAATCCTAGCTGATATTATGCGGAAAGTACAGCAAGGTTCTGAAGACTTACTGGTACAGTCATCAATCATACACTATTTAGGTTCTGCAGCCAGTTATTTTACTGTCGTGTCACCATTTGTTAATTTTGTCAAATAATCTTCATTGAAAAATGCAAAAGAAGTTTTGTAATGACAGTAATGAAGTTTTGTAAAGTTAATTGTTTATGGACAGTAAGGCATGCGGATGGGGTAAACTGACTAGAGAGATTACGATTACTTGGAAGCATACCCACCGATCCTAGGTAATAAATTATTTTGCACATTATTTTGTATATATTTGAATAGAGAACCTCTGCCTTTCTTCATGGTGCACGTGATTAGAAGGCCATTACCTCCACCTCCAAAACAGAAGTATAACTATTATGAATAAAATATCAGTATCAAATGGGAAAATCTTATTTTTTCAGTCTAAATTTGTAATGTTAATGGTAACTGAGAGTGAGTCACATTTAAAGAAAAACCAGATTAAATCTTAGTCAAATTTAGAATGTTTTTAAGCATTGAATTCAAGTCACACATCTGCTCCCCTGTTTTCTATAATATCCGAAGGCTGAAGCTAAAAGCCATCTGCTTGATCGGAGTAAAACCGATTATAAAGGTGCAGCTGAGGTTGTTGTCGTGATTCTGTTCCTTTTCGCCGAAGAAGCAAGTTCCAAGTAAGGTTTCTAAAATTATATAACTGACACTTCTTGGAAACATATAAAAAGTGTTGCTCTTTTTTGCTGTACCACCTAATTTACGACAATGGTTAAGATGCTGTTCCGAAGCATCAGAGATGAGTGAAAGTTCGTTATTTAGACACTTAAAAAAGCTATTCATACTTACTTGGAATAAAACCCTAGCCATTTACATTAAAAAGATACATTTGTATTTATGTGGATTAAACAAACATTTATGAAAATTAACTTGCCCAAGTAACCAGATTTTATAGCGAAGACCATATGTAAATTAAACAGCAACTTTAAACGCCTGTAACGAAGTACATAGTTTACAGAATTTTTGTTCTTAAGGAATTTAGGAATTCTTGGGTTTAGTCACCGTCTGTTCACCATTATGCACCAGTTCACAAAAATATCAAGTAGTTGATACCGGATACTTAACAAAATATAAGCGGAAGAAAAGTGTATGGAACTTTGTAAGATATGTGAGCAAAGTGCGAGCCATTTACTTTTAGTGTGTGCAACGTACATTTTAAAGCCTTCCGCTATACACCTAATCAAGTACTCTGTAAATCACGAGTACACGCAATTCTATTTATTTGTTATATATATATATAAATATATATATATATATATATATATATATATATATATATATATATATATATATATATATATATATATATATATATATATATATATATATATATATATATATACCCCTCTGTTTCACCTATGAATATGTGCTATATATACACCTCTGTCATTTTCAGTTACTTAATTTTTTTTCTGTTAGTATTGCAAATAAAAGTTTTTTTTTCTTCTTGATCACTTGCAAAAATTTTAGTTTCAGCAATTGAGTCGTTATTCTACCGGAACAGCGATATTGCACCAATATTTACGTATGCGAAAATTGTACTGAATATAGGAGTACTCATTTATTTTTTCCGACCCAGTATTATACTACAATGAAAGAAGGTAATCAAACGTAATACATACGGGAGAAAAGTGATATAAGAACGTGAGTCTCCAACTCAACTGATAGTGACGGTATCTTAGGTAAAAACGCGGCAATAAGAATAAGCTTTTGGATAATTATAAACGAAAAGAGTTGCAATAAATATTCACTGGATATCCTTCAAGAATGCAAAATGTACCGATCGAGGCTTGTTAGACAATAAACTTCCCATTTTAATGTTTTGCTTTGAAGCTTTTTTTTTCTCTCTTTTTTTCTTCTCTAAAAGTTTGTATTAAGCACCTTAACATCCAAAATGGCAAATCTCGAAATGCTTACTCTGTAGATGTAATTTAAATCGAAGCCAAATATCTATGAGTTCCGTGTTGATATAGTGTATCAGATGAATAAAACTAATGTTATATAATTAACCTAATCTGCGCAGAAAGTAGTTTTTGGCCAACAATTTCAATTTAAACAACTGTTATTTGAATTTAAAATCTGATACTAAATGTGGAAATGCATTTAATTTCAGTATATGAACTCAATCTCATGTGATTTCTGTTTTCTAGGAAGATGGATGGCTACATGGAAAACGTTACTTTCTTGTCCAATGCTTTCAACAGCACTTTCTCAAAAAGTTGCCGAAGAAGAGATTCAGTGAGAATACTTGGCTCATTTTTCACCATTTTAATGGGGATAACAAGTACTTTGGGCAATTTCGCTGTGGTTTTTACTTCTTATTGGGACCAGGCTCTTCGAAACCAATCAAGCAATCTGTTTTTAGTATATTTATCTACAACCGACATTCTCACGGGGCTCTTCGTTATTATTCCTGTTTCAATATCCGTTGCATTAGACTACTGGCCTTTTGGGGACCCGATCTGCAAGCTTCATAATGCCATATTTTACACATGCAATTGTTCTTCCTCATTCAATATATTACTTATCAGCATAGACCGGGCAATCGCAGTGTGGAAGCCACTGCAGTACCCTAGCATTATGAACTCTAAAATGGTCTTTTACATGTGCTGATTTCTTTTTACTATGGGAACTTGTATAATGATATCGACACTGAGTCTCGATTGGTCTCGTTATCATTATTCAGAAAGCCACTGTGTTTTTGACTTAGATATTTATGAAATTCGATTCATGGCATTTCCCGGACTTTGTGTTTGCTTCTTAATTCCAGCACTGATCATTGGTGGCAGTAACGCCTTGATCGTTTTTGCAGCTTTAAAAAGAAGGAATAGAAAGCTGTTTAGGAGGACCAGAATTTCGTTTTTACAAAAATGCTCCAACGATTCGAATTTCAAGAAAACGATTTTAAGTATGGTTACTGTTGCTTGTGTCTTCAACATTTCGCAACTCCCTTATGCATTTGGACAGAGCATTGGTATTTTGTCCAATGTAAAAATTCCTTGGCGACTTAATTACTTCTTTGCAATACTGATTTATCTCTCTCCTGTAGTAAATCCCTTTATTTATGGCATTCTCCGAAAAGACTACCGGAATGCATATAAGAAGATACCAAGGATTTTATTTCATGAAATTCTTGAGTGGAACTAAAAAAAAAAATTCCAATGTCGGGCACATTTAGTTCAATGCTCCCCAACCGGGGTGCCCCGGCACACTGGTGTGCGCGAAAAGGTTCATGGTGTGCCGCGGTATATTCACAATTTCCATAAATGAAGATCATTTATGTAGTTTACCTTCACAAACTTTCAGACAGTGGGAAAGATAGGCTCATCATTTCGAATTTTTCCAGCGAGGGGGATGTATACCGTATACTCAATGCTATTTCCTCCAAAAACAACAAAATTGGGCCCAATTACATGCAAAAACATTGATTTCCCAAAGCCAGGGTAAGAGAAATCGCCCCTTGACGATCCTGGTGCAAGAGGTCAGATTTTTGCTGTTATTGAAATTAAGTTCTAAAACAAAAATTGCACCCTAATGGTGAATTACTTTTCCAACGCGTTCAGGGAATAATAGGTTCTGGTGCAATGGTGGTCAGAATTTCACCTGTTTAACGACACAATCGAGATATAAATTAATGTCACAATCAGGATATAAATTAATGTTGTGTTCCTTAATAACTACACTTCCTCACAGACTAGGTGGTTTAGAAGAAATTATTTTTTGGTCAGAGAGATTTGCAGAACTTTACTGTTTTTGCCATTTAAATAACGGACTTTATTTTTCCTCCTGAAACTAAGTTGATATTTTGAACCTTCAAAAATATGTTGCAGAGACATATGAGCTTTGCAAAATGCAATATAATTCATGAAAATGAAGTATATCAAATTTAGTGTTAGTTAATTGATTTCCCAAAGGTCATTGTTGCTCTTGCTCATGTATTTTTACAGAATACTCATGAAGAGAGTAATCAAAAAGTGAAACACAGATAGTATTTTGTCAAAATGTATCTTGTTCACACACACACAGGCAGGTATAAATGCATCTAGAGCAAATAATGTAACGTCTGCTTCTAATATTATTTGCTTTCGCCTACCGCAGCGTTGCTTAAACTTTTTTACAAGTGGAACCCTTTTTGCTGTCCACAGCAGCTTGAATGCAACATTCTTAGCCCTAATTTGAGGGCGATAACTTAGTGTTTCATTTTAGAAACGGTTTATTAACAGCAAAATCAAAATTTACATCACACATTTATTGTTTGAAAAAAACTGCAGAAATTACCAAATTTCATAAAATATTTCAAATACCCACCCTATCACCGATTTTTCCTTCGACTAAGTAAACAGGAGACAGGGTTGCTGCTTCAAATTTTAAGTTTTGATTTTAATTTTCTTTGCTGGAACTTTTGAGAACTTAGTTCAAATATTCTGAAAGGAAGGGAGGAAAAGTTTCACGGAACCCTTCCGTGATCTTCGTGGAACCCTGGGGTTCCGCGGAACACAGTTTAAGAAACGCTGCCCTACAGTGTTGACAAAAAGTGTTGCAATTTCAAAGTCCGGACCTAATAATTATAAAAGTGCCATGCATGCTGGAAATATTTAAAGTAAACTTGAGATAGTCAGAAATTCAAGTCGTACAATCATGCAAATGCTTACTATATCAAAAGCATTGTGAGGTCATTTTTAAAGGACATACTTCTGTTTGAAAATATTTAAGTAGCACTTAATTATTTAATTTTAATTATTTCATATTGTAGTTTAATGAAGTACAGCTGTGCACACTGTAATTGAAAACCGTCTTTGTAAATAAAATTGCATCATTTCCTTGACTTGCTTATTTTTTCTCTGACACGATATCGATACACAAGTTATGAGCTAAGTTTCGGTGACCAGTTTGTCGCCTCATTTAATTTTTAAATTTTCGTAAAAAATTAAAAGTTACAGTAAGAATGCAATAAAAAGTGGTTTCATTCTGCAAAAAAAATTGCTATATATCTATATATATATATATATATATATATATATATATATATACACAGTGGCGTAGCTAGTAAGGGTGTGTCACCCGGGGTGGTAATTCGTGGTGACACCCCCACCCCCACATACGCAGAAACACACAGGAAAAAAAATCCATAAACCGCAAAAATAAATAAAAACAGTGGCGAAAAATGAAATTCTATGCTAGCGAATTTACATTAAGTGACAAATATATAAAAACTTTCTCGAAAAACTGGCATGAGACTCATATTTGTGCTTGAAAAAAAAACTTTAAGTCGGGGGTTCGGATTTTCTCCGTAGAGAAAATTTTTGAAATATATATGTAAAATTCTGCAATCTGAGGCCTTTTAAGGGGCAAACGGGACAAAAAAAATATCCAGAAAAAAGAGGCAAAGATTCTTAAAGAGTTACACATAATTTCAAGAAAAGATAAAGAAATCTTTTGGGTCAATAAATTTGTTGAAATGAATTGACAGAGGAAAAGCGAAGGAGGATAAAAGATAACACTTGCTGACACTGAATTTCGGTGTAGCTTTTGTTCATATTCGAACCCACTGATAAGCAAAAAACACACATAAAAATGTAAAATAGTTAATCACAAAAAAGTGCATTAAATTCTTTCATATAAATGGTGCACAGACTCAGAAACCTGGAGACGAGAATGTAATGTCCTAGCTTTTAGGTCAATTCCTCGTGTTTGCACTTAATTAGAAGTAAAATTGATCGAAGCTTTGCAACCTTATCAAAAATGCACTAATTATATGTAAATAAACATACAATTCATAACTGAATTACTGAAATTTTTACGAACTCTTAAATTCATTTAGGAATATTCCCCGGCAGGGTGTCACTCAGTGCGAACTACCCCTCTTCTCCCCCAAATTGATGACAGATTTTGATTAATTATGCATAAATATATGATTAATTATGCACTTAAAATATTAGGTGACATTTCAGAAACGATATTTATATTTTTCAAAAATTTTAAATATATTTTGGAGGTCACCATCCGAAGGGTATTACGTGGTACAAACGACCCCCCCCCCCCCTCTTCAGAGTGATTTGCATATATTATACCAAACTGGAAAAAATTGGCGTAAATTTCGGAAAAGAAAAGGTTGGTATTTTTCAGAAGCTCTATGATACATTTTGGGTGGTTAGAAGTTAGAACCAAGTTAGTTTTTGGCGACTACAAGATGTTATGGTGGTAGCAAACTGGCAACCTACTTTTTTTTTCTGAACAAAAATACAAACTGTCGGTGCATTGTGCCGATTATGCAAAAAAATGAGCATTAGCATCGTCACTGGCGGTCAACGTTAACTTGGAGAGAAATCGACTCATCTGCTATACAAAACATCTAAATACATAATTTCAATCTAGAAATGCTGTGAAACTTTATTGGAAAAATAGTCAAAGATGACCAAATTTATGATTAATCAGCAAATTAAATGAAATGTTTTTTAAACTTCAAGTCTGCAGGTGCGTTTAATTTTTGTTTTGTTTGTTCAATGTCTTATTACACTCAGGCACATTGAAAATAGCGACCCAAGAAGAAAGCATCGGATTGAAATGAAATTTAATACACATAATGATACAGATGAGAGGTTCACTTGATCTCAAAATCAAGACAATTGAACGAATACAGGGTGTGCAAGGACACACATACAGAGCAACTTCAATAGCGCGTTGGACCACCTCTAGCTGCAATTCATGCCGCCATACGGCCCGGCATTGAGTTGATTAGACGCCTGATGTTGTCCTGAGGCAGACGGGCCCACAAATTTGTAACAGCCAACTCCAAATCACTCACAGAGTGACACGATGGCATCTGACGTTTTAGCTGATCCCACACATACTCTATAGGGGATAAGTCGGGGGAGCGGGCCGGCCATGGAAGAGTCTGAAAATGACGTAGGAAGTCTTGAGCAACTCTTGCTGTATGCGGACGAGCATTATCTTGCTGGAAAATTGCCCCTGGGAGACCATTTAGGAAAGGTCCTACATGGGGTCGAAGAATGTTATCAACGTACCGTTGGCCGGTTAAGTTTCCACGCATCACAATTAGATTGGACCGGCTATCATAGGATATGGCCCCCCAGACCATTACACCAGCTGTGCGGGCAATGTGACGTAGAACAGCGTGGGAGGAATTGTACCGCTCAGCTGGGCGCCTCCACACCGGTATAAGGCTATATCAATTGAGAAATATCACAGATTGGCAAAAAGTTGTGTTTAGTAATGAGTCTAGGTTTGTTTTAGGGACTGATGATAACCGTATACCGGTGTGGAGGCGCCCAGCTGAGCGGTACAATTCCTCCCACACTGTTCTACGTCACATTGCCCGCACAGCTGGTGTAATGGTCTGGGGGGCCATATCCTATGATAGCCGGTCCAATCTAATTGTGATGCGTGGAAACTTAACCGGCCAACGGTACGTTGATAATATTCTTCGACCCCATGTAGGACCTTTCCTAAATGGTCTCCCAGGGGCAATTTTCCAGCAAGATAATGCTCGTCCGCATACAGCAAGAGTTGCTCAAGACTTCCTACGTCATTTTCAGACTCTTCCATGGCCGGCCCGCTCCCCCGACTTATCCCCTTTAGAGCATGTGTGGGATCAGGTAAAACGTCAGATGCCGTCGTGTCACTCTGTGCGTGATTTGGAGTTGGCTGTTACAAATTTGTGGGCCCATCTGCCTCAGGACAACATCAGGCGTCTAATCAACTCAATGCCGGGCCGTATGGCGGCATGAATTTTAGCTAGAGGTGGTCCAACGCGCTATTGAAGTTGCTCTGTATGTGTGTCCTTGCACACCCTGTATTCGTTCAATTGTCTTGATTTTGAGATCAAGTGAACCTCTCATCTGTATCATTATGTGTATTAAATTTCATTTCAATCCGATGCTTTCTTCTTGGGTCGCTATTTTCAATGTGCCTGAGTGTACTTGGATTTTAAAATGAATTTCTTTTTACATAAGGTTTGTAAGTTTTTTTAAACATTTTTTTACATACAAAGTAATTTAATGAAGATATATGCAAGTATACATGTAGTGTAATATGGCAAGTACATAGTTTACTATATGCAGAATAAAGTGATGAAGTGAAGGGAGATTACAACTTTGGAACTTGGTTCAAAGTGGTCACCAACAACGCTAAAGTGACGCCTAACTTTTTTGGGTTCACTGGCCACTGGAGATTATCAATTTTTTTTAGTCTCAAGCATTAGTATCAGCTGGTAAATTTTTGGATAAAATCTGAGATGGTATGAATTACCTCTATAATGATAAGATTGACAGTATCTCATATTCTTGTTCTTAATAACCCAACAGAATGGGTGCGTATACTCATTTACGCGTTTTAGAAGCAATATGAACAGCTCTTCGGACATTTTCCCACACAACTGAAAGTATGATAAACATAGAGAGTTGCATTTTGAGATGTATCGAAAAGTAATTTTTGTGCTAGCATTTGACATCTAAAACTGCACGAAAACCAAATGGAATCTGTGTTTAAAGAGCAAAAGTAGAATATAACAGCCACTTAATGTGAGCAAGAAAATGCTTTACTTCCTGTGTTTGCAGTAAATCAATGTAAAATGGCTTTGACAGATGTATTGCAGAGCAAAAAGTGTTCATTTTCTAAACAGGAACAATTTCAGCAGGGTTCAATGGGCATCTCACTAAATATCGCCAAATTAAAACCATATTTAAGAAACAGAAATTAGTTGGCAGCTTTGTAATTCATCGCTAAATGTTTAAAGGATAATGATATTATTTTTGTCTTAATAGAAACTAGCACATATTCCCCTCTCCCCCCCCCAAAAAAAGAAAATCCTTTTTTTACAGTATACTCAGAGTTGCCCCACTCAGAGTCTACATGCACAATTTCACTCTTGTATACAGTAGGGTGGGTCGATTTTAACTTTTTTTGGAAATCGAAATCGCCTGTAGTGGGAAAAGTTGGGTATTGGCATCGAATGTCTGTGTAAAAATTTTTTTGGAAATCAAAATATATTTAGACCCCCGCTGGGCCCTTGAAGTTTCGCCAAAAATGAAAAAAATTACGTTTTTTAACAATTTGTTAAAATTTATATGTGTAATTTTTTAGTCGCTGTGCTGGGAAAAGTTATGCATAGACACCAAAGATTTGTAAATGGGCGCTATAATATATTTCGAACCCACAGCAGGCCCTTGAAAATTTTGCCAAATATGTAAAAAATTGTTTATTTTTTATTTCTAAAACTCCTTATGTATTATTTTTAATTCCCAGCAGTGAAAATGATTGCCTTGTTTGATTTTTTTGTTTATAAACAGAAATATTAAAATATTGTACAGTATTTAAGCCCTATATAGATCGCTGAAATTTGGAACATTTAGAGAATTTTAATTATTTTGATGTTTTAAAGCGAAAAGTTAAAAAAATAAACTTTTCTTTAACCTTTTAACTGTCATGCCCGAGATAGTCTCGGGCACAGCTGGTTTTCGAAAATGTCACGCCCGAGTATTACTCGGGGTAATTTTTTTTTTTTTGAGTGCATCGCATTTTTATACCTGAATATATATCGGGAGACGTTTATTTCGGCTTCATCTCTTAGTCAAACCCGGCTGTTTCTCGGGTTTGTGCTTGAAAAAGTGTTAAAAATCAAAATAACTGACAGTTAAAGGGTTAAAACACTAAATCCATCTTTACTTTTTTTTTTCAAAAAAAAAAAGTTACAGAATTATTTCTGATTAAAGCATAAGTATATAAGACTAAAACACCAGAGAATTGTTGACGCTATATCTGCGTCGCAGTGTTCTTAGTTCATTTTCCCGAAACTAGAGAAAAATAGCTTAGAATTCAGCTCAAGGAGGTGGCTGCTTTCGAATCCCAACATAGCCCCCCCCCCCCCCTGTATCCTCAAAACTGCCAATATTTGGGTGGTTATGTATTTATTTATTTATTTGCAACATATAAATTTTATACCTTATACTTTGCTCTGTTTTCGAAGTTTGGCATTAATTTTCTGGATGCTAACGTAGTACGAATAAAGCTATCACGACTAGCTGTTCCACAAACAGATGATGATGCTTCTGTCACTAACCTAACTGCTCTTTCTATCGCTTGTATGTGACATGGTTAATTCCACAACTTTCTTTCAATTACCTCACCCGTTTCAGCCATTTTTTCAAGTTCAGCATTGGAAATATGTTTGATGAGCGGAGGGTCCGTAAGGATACAGTTCTGCCAATCGATCAATTCCGTATAGTCGTTTGCTTGAAAATTGAGAGGTGGAATGACAAAATCACGAACAGTTTCATTAGTAAGAGCTCTGGCCTTCAATATTCTTCTGTATCCTAATTTCCTTACACAAGATCGCATCTCATTAATCATGCCAATTAGCAAGTTCTCTGGGTGACCACAAAAACCATTCCTTTGTACAACAGGGTCAACTACGAATTTCAGATCATCTTTGAAATACCTTGAGAAGTGGATAACTTCCCAAAGATGCCGTGCACCGGTTGTGTATGAAGGCTCAGGTTTAGGGAGAAACCAAACTTTTGCATAAACTTTTACAATGTACGCGACAATTGTCTCTATTTCATAAGAGGGCTCTTTTGTGCCAATATATAATCGAAGTACCCTGTTAGCTGTCGTAAACCACCTTGCATGCGATAGCTTACCTGGTGATTTCGAAGACAGTGATTTTGGACAATTACCAGAACTTATCGCTTGACATATCTCATATCAGTATTTTTGGTCTGTGCTTAGTCCTTCAATACCTAATGTTGGCAATCAAAGGCAACTTTTTTAAAGGTGACAATTGGCAGTTGCTCACATGTGCCAAGAAGTTTCTCTATATCCCCACAATATGTAAAAGGGCCTGTAGTGCTCCCTTCTAGATGCCGTAACAGATAGGGCAAAGGTAGCTCATTGGCGTGCTATTGACATATTAGCCACTGCAATGGTCTTCTTAAATGCAACTCAAATAATCGTATAACACCACCTTTTACACCCGTATTAACTGCTGTTCCATCCGATCCTATTGCAATTAAATCAATGGTTGTTACTTGACTTATCTTCAAATAATCTAATATGCTTGACAGCACTTCATGCGCTGTACCATTTTTGGGGGACACATGACTGAGAAAATAGTTTCCTGCTTCTTGTAACAACACAATATAATCTTTCACTTCAAATTTTCTATATGAAACTTTCACAATTATTAAAGTTCGGTCTTTTCTTCCATCGAAATGTAATGCTTGCAACACTGAATAGAAAAAACGTATATTCCGCGCAGAAACAGTTATTCGTACATCGTTATCGGCTACCTCTTTTTTCAACGCTAAACCAAAAAAAAGCAAATTTAAAGATTTGGCAGGACCACTAAACATAATATCATAGTTAGGGTCATTTAGGGACATCTCGACACCTTAAGGAAATATCATAAATAACTGGTTAATATTTAAGGATTTTATTATTTATTTTTACAGAAAACAATTATTCCATTATTAGGCTGTACCATTCCTGTGTAATGGTTTACCCTGAAAAACATCATAGGTCATATAAATACAATGAAAAAATAAAAGCAAAATGTCCACTTCTCCCTTAACTGCGGGAGATCTCGACAGGCACCTACGGGCTGGCAGGTACAATTCGAAACAATGTTTCTTTACTTCTGTGAAATATGGAAAAGAGAGATTTGCGTAATAAACATATATTACAATGCAACAATATATATCGCCCCTTTTAACTATGTACATTTGTTGCATGTAAACTGGGTTTCCTTCCCATTTTGTACGCTAGCCTCATGGAACCACGTATTACATTCTCCAACACATTTCACTCACTTCTGTCCGTCGGTATCATCAAAGTAATACCTACCGAACTCGCCACAGTAATTTTCACTATCATGGAGATCTCTCGAGGAACTGGGCTGAGTTCCTCCCGGATATCTAGACCCCTGTGTTGGTGTTTTTCTGCGCATTTGATTCCTGTACTCCACGGATATCAAAACGGCCGATTCTTGTTTTTTTCTCCTATTCCGTACAGAGTGTATCTGTACTACTGGTACAGGAGATAAACTCGAAAATGACGTAGAAGCTGATGAAGTGGATGGTGATGATGACCTCTGAATGTTATCATCTTCCTGTACCATGACGGTACCATTTGTTGTAGACATAAGTTCAGGTTCAAATATATGATCTTCCAAAATGTCTGGGTTATATGGATAGATTCCACATTTTCTAAAGCCATTGGTAAAGTTCCCTGGCGTAGCAGACTTTTCCAAGCTTGTTTGAATATTTCTGCAAAGTCTTCTTTGGTGATCTCCTTTCCTGGATGGTGATAAACAAAGTTCCTGCATGCTTCATTGTAAAAATGTTTCAGGCTCTTGAAATATGAAACATCAAGGGGTTGGCATTTGTGAGTGCTATGTGGAGGGAGGCATAGCATCTCAATTCCGAGCAGTGACGCTTTGTTCAGTGTATCCAGATCTTTGCAGTGAGAGGCGTGTCCATCTATAATGAGTAAAATTTTGCCTTTTGGTCTGTATTTGTTCAGATGGTCAAGAAATTTGTTGAATACTTCGCTGGTCATGTATCCAGAGTCTGACATCTCTAAAGTTGATCCATTTGGTAAACCTTTGGCATACGACGGTTTTTTCCTAATACCCTTCACTATGACAAAGGGAGGGATGGTACTTCCTGTTGCGCTGCTACAAACCATAGCAGTAACAGTAGACCCCTTTTCTCCTGTCGTGGCGTGTACACATCCTTTTTGCCTTTGGAAGAAATCACTTTACCAGGTTTAAAAATTAGCTGCAGTCCAGTTTCATTGGCATTAAAAGTTCTTGCTGGTTCTTCCCATAGGTCCAACGCATCATACATTTCCCGTAAATTGTCAAAAAATTTTCGTAGTTCGTCTCTATTGAGACCTCTGGAACGTGCATATGACAAGCCTTGAGCTTTCTTTACTGACAAATTGGGGTGTCTTTCTAAGAAAGAATATACCCAGTCATATCCTGCCATGCTGCTGTTTTTGTTGAACCGGTGCGTTAGATTCCTTTTCTCCGCAAATTTAAATACTAGTTTCCTAATATCATTTACGGTCATGCCAAACCCCTTGGAATCCAGCAGTAATAAATGTTCAACCAGTTCTTTTTCCATAGCATCATCTAAAGTTGCTCCCTTTCCAATTTGCCGGTTTGATACTGCACCTGTTAGTACCCTGGTCCTTAATGTATTCCTCAGGACGTCAAATTTTTTGGCCGCAGTTGCAAGTGGCATTTCGTTCTCTTTCACCTCTCGTATGGCAGCCGCCATATCTTCAAGTTTCCATTTTCCAAGTGTTCCTTTATAATCATAAATGCGAGGCATTTTCAACCCTAAAATCTCATAAAAAAAGAAGAAAAAATATTAATTTGTTCGCAAACTATCTAGAAAAGAAATATCAGCATACAAGACTTACAATGTACTAAGCAGGGAGAATTCGACAGGCCGATAAGGGAGAACTCGACTGTCGAGATCTCCCCATAACAGACTGTCGAGATCTCCCCAAGTTACACATTTCTGTGAAAGATGGCAGAACTGTCCTCTGACAGGTTATGCAAACTTTTTGCTTGCGCAGCCATGTTCTTGACTGTCTACTCTTACTAGCCAGCCATTCGAAAATCATCAAAAATCAAAGCCATCGTCCCCATTTATCATTGTTACAAAAATCAATCTTATACTGCATGCATTATAAACTATGAAACACTTACCTGACACATAAATTATGGTTATTTTCTTGATGAATCTCTGACTTCACTACACCTTCGATTGAAAATGACGCGCTACACTCTCAAGTCATTTCAATACAACAGTTTCCAATTTCGCCACCAGGGTGCAGGGGGGTCTACTGGGGGATTTCCTTAAAATTGTCAAGATCTCCTGAGTGTCGAGATGTCCCTAAATGACTATATAATATATTTTTTTTCACAGAAATATGCCTTGCTATTCAACTATTTGCGCACCTAGAAATAAAAAGCAACAGGAAGTGATTTAAAAACATGTTTTTGAAAATGAATTTTCACACATTTGGGGAAACTTCAAATGCCTAGGGGGGGGGGAGTCAAAATACCTTTTTAATACCGATTTTTTACACAAACATTCGATGCCAATACACAACTTTTCCCGCCACAGGCGATTTCAATTTCAAAAAAGCTTAAAACGACCCACCCTAGTATACAGCTCAACGTTTTTCAGTTATCAACAGGGTGAATCGGGACACTTTTTAGCTTTGATCATAAAAAAATAATTAAAAGATTTTTTAATTTGATTTTTTGAGTAGAAACTTCGGTCCTTGTTTGTTCTTCATATTCTAAGCAAAAGAAAGCATGCAGAACAGTTTTTACTCAATATATATATATATATATATATTACTACAGGTGGTAAAAAAATGTTTTTAAAGCGCTATCTATTTTTTACAAATCACAAAAGTCCATATTTTGTGGATAAATTGGATTTTTAAACATAAAACCAATGCCTATCTTAATATATATAAATTACGTGTCCCTGTGTTTGTGGCCAATGGACTCCTCAACGACTGAACCGATTTCAACCAAATTTTGCACGCAGTTTCAGTTTGGTTCAACTTAAATGATAGGATAGTTTTTATCTCAGTTAAGGACCGCAATATACAGGGTGTCCACTCCAATCTTGGACCAATAGCTAATTTCTAAACCGTTAGAGATAAGCATATAGTTTATTTAGAAAAAAATCTCCAAATTACGAAAGGAATTTTGGGTCTATTCAATGTTTTTCAAAAAATCAAATTTTGAAAGAGTTACGAAATTTAAATTTTTATACAGCCCCCCAGTCCTATCAATCATATTTAGTAAAACATTCTTGACACTGTAACGTTTAAAACTAAAAAAAAATCACTCTTCTACTACAAAAATTGACCGAGTTATGACGTTTTGAAAAATCAAGATTTTGCATGATTTCATGACGTCATCGAGCGATCGCTCGATGACGTCATGAAATCATGCAAAATCTTGATTTTTCAAAACGTCATAACTCGGTCAATTTTTGTCGTAGAACAGTGATTTTTTTTAGTTTTAAACGTTACAGTGTCAAGAATGTTTTACTGAATATGATTGATAGGACTGGGGGGCTGTATAAAAATTTAAATTTCGTAACTCTTTCAAAATTTGATTTTTTGAAAAACATTGAATGGACCCAAAATTCCTTTCGTAATTTGGAGATTTTTTTCAAAATAAACTATATGCTTATCTCTAACGGTTTAGAAATTAGCTATTGGTCCACGATTGGAGTGGACACCCTGTATTTTTAATTGCAAATTATCTATTTAGCTACCAGCTCTTCTGTATTCTTTGCTAAGATTTTTTACTAAGCCTTTTTTGACACCTCCATGGCTAAGCGACATAAAGCACACGTTCTGGTAGCTTCCAGAGAGCAGTAAACATGTTGTAAGTTAGCGGGGCGTTGAGTGTTATTTGACTTTTTTGTGAAGTAAATTATAAACAAACGCGTTACTTCCCTTGAAATTTATATGTGATAAGCTGTCAGAAACGATTGTCACTTAAGAGTTTTTACGCCTCTGAGGCTGAGAGGTGGAAAGCGCTTGGTGGGATAGCTCCTGGACTGCATTTAAGTGGCTGTTCTTCTTATTACTATTATATATACAAAAGTTTGTTTGGATGGATTTATGGATGGAGCAGTCAGTTGATAAGCAGTCCGAAAAAATTATCTTTTTAACTAAGCCTTTTTTGAGCCTCTGTCGCCGGGCGACATAAAGCACATGTTCTGACAGCTTCTGGAGCGCAGTAAAATAGGTTGTAAATACAGAAACAATAATGGATAATTAATGTAAGTACTTAATTTTTTTTTTGTATTTTCTACTAAAAAAAACTTAATAAATTCAAAAATTTGCTTATTTATTTGCTCCTTTATTGTAAAGCGGAACAGAGTTCGCCGAGTCAGCTCTATTTATATAAAGTTGATCTCTATAACGGTAATACAGCTTTTCGTTTCTATTGAAACATTATAGTTTAACCCATACCTTAGCCACAGCAAAGCGTGGCCGGGTCAGCTAGTATATATATATATATATATATATATATATATATATATATATATATATATATTATATATATATATATATATACATATATTTTAAGAGATGTTCCGACTTACCCCGCTAGAAGGGCTTAATCGGAACACATGCTAAAATTTTTGTGTTTTTTCAATTTAACTTGTAAAAGGTCTATCAAAAATAAGTAGGGGAGATCGAGGCTAGTTGGCATAGTTTTTACTTTCTAATTTTTAGTTTTATTTTTCTATTTTTTTCTGAAGTACTTACGGTA
>JAXGGA010015233.1:0-29770 GCA_038373865.1 Uloborus plumipes
GTAAAAAATGAATGTTGTTTTTACAGTATAATACGCCTAATTTTACAGTAAAAAACTGTAAAAATTGCTAATTTTTTCGTAAGAAAATGTAAATGTTCTACTTTTAGTTTATAACCGTGTATTTTACGATTTTAAACTGGAACCTTTGCTGCTAGTATTATACTGTTGTGTTTACAGTATAATACAGCTAAATTTTACGGCCATAAACAGTAAAATTTTTAACTTTATAGTAAGAAACTGTTAAATTGCTAGTTTTACAGTTTATTACTCCGCATTTTAATTTTAAATTGGAACCTCGGCTGCCAGGGTTATACAATAAAAAAAAACAACAGTTCATTTTTTGCAGGGCAGTTTAACAAACTTTTTTGACGACTTAAATTTGTTGATAGCATAGGAGGGATCGGAAAGAGCGGCCTGGATCTTTATCGCTAGGTATTACTTGGTCAATTAGGCTGAAATAAGTCTAAAAACCTTAAATTATTTCCAAGTAATCTCAAAAACCTGAGTACTTACGGAACTGCGGCCTCTTCCTGTGCTTGTGCTTCTGCTTCCTCCGCAGCAGCTTGACGTGGTCGCCGGATTTGCTCCTGGACTGCGGGAAGTGCGAGTTGACGTGCCGCTGCAGCACCGCCTCGGAGCCGAAGCGCTGGTGGCACCCCTCGACGATGCACCGGAAGGGCTTGCTGCCGCCGTGCAGCAGAACGTGCCGCTCCAGCCAGCTGCGGGAGCACGAGGGCCGCTCGTACACCTGCGGGGAGGAGAAGAGGGTGCCGCTGAGTGAGGGGTCAAGTACCAAACAGCTCGGTGCTGCATCCAGAGACTCGTCTCCAACCCAGGAGCGCCCCGATGGGAGGCCACTGTGACCTCCCAATAATTTCCGTATTCCGGCGCATTTTGCTGATCATTCGGCAATTTGAAGACAATATTGCAACATAGAGATTATTTGTGCTCTTTTTAGTTTTTAGAATTGTTTAACTCATTAAGGCTTGACGTTTTTTTTTTCCGAAGATATTTTGTATACTGGTTACAGACAGTGTTTAATGGACAGGAAAAAGATTTTAAAAAAATATTATGTAAAAAATAATTTTTTATTAAGGAAAGAAAAATCGTCCCTTGAAAGTTACGATAGACCCCATCCATACTTTTTTTAATAACATTTTTTTCTGCCTACGATATAATATTTTAACCGACATTTTATAAGAAGAAATAAAAACAGCAATTAACGTAAACTGGGAAGCTGGGAATAACTTTGAAAACTTAGCTTTTTTTTTCTTGAGATTGTGAACGATGTAATTTTTGATAAAGATCATATTAAAACTGCTACAGAACACACTTTACAATGGTTATGTGCTGCAAACTATTAATAATGAATTGAAACAATACCAAGGTACTAATTGAACACTGTTATTTTGTTGAAATGTTCATTTTCAGGAAATTCAGACCCTTTTTTGGACCGTCCCTAAAAAAGGACGCTAGGCATTAATGGGTTAAAAGATGCCAAATGTTATGCATGTACGACATGTGTGTATGCTTTATTTTATCATTCGGTAAAATTAGAACTTCATTCGGCAAATTAATAATTTTCCCTCTCTCAAAAATTTTAGTTCGGAGCGCCCCTGCTCCAACCAAGCCTCACCTTTTAGCTCTACGTCTCAGGTTTCCCCCTAAGAGCAGATATTAGTTTATGCAGGGAGAATATCCAATCATTGGTTTAGAAAAGGCTGAAACAAAGATCGCAAGTCACATGGTTCAACATCGCTGAACGAGAGACACGTTTGGCGTAAAACACGTGAAAGAAACCTGATTTCTTCCAATACTTTACTTTGAAATGTGCCACGTGACTTTGGGATCCTCGCCTCAAAGATTGAAGACTTCACTCTCTCCATCTTTATTCCTTCTCAATGCTCCAACCACGCCCCTTACCTGTTAGCTCACTCCATTCAGGGAAAATCTAGACTGAAAGTAAACAAGCAGGTTGCGAGAAGGTTTGCCGCCATGATACTTTTGTGGATTTATTCTGGAAGGGGGTGGGGCGGAGTTTACCAATAGGAATTGCATTCGCCGTCTAATTGGCACCAATTTGTTCTCGTCCAAACCAAACACGTGACTGAAGGTGCCAAATGGTGCAATTCTTTGTTTACAGCTGGTTAATCTTTCCCGTGAATGAATTGGGCCTGAGATTTGACCATGCAGAGGTCCCCTTTAATGTTTAAAATTGATACTCTGTGACGTGTGGTATGAACCATACTTCGTTGGCATCCAGAGACTGCTATTTCTTAGGCAGTCTGCAACAGCTACAACCGAGCTGAATACAATAAATCTCTCACCAGAGCTGCTGTCTCTGAATGAAGCAAAAGAGTTGTTTGTTACTTGCTTGCAAGTCTGTTTAAGCTCAGACTAAGAGAAGACCAGAGCCTGATTACCACAAGGGCACGCGGGGCATAGGCCCCTCCTCTTAGATTTCAGGGGGGCCCAAAATATCCTTACTTTATCCAATGCCTCCTAAATACTAAATGCCTACTGTATATTTTGCTGTTAATATTAAAAACCTACTGCGTATGTCGACGTATATTTGTTTCTTAATAATTTGATAGCATTATTATTGTTTTTTTAAAGTTCAATCTTTTCGACGCACAAAACTTATTTCATTCTTGTATTGTAAGAATTCATATCACGTAACTGATATGAGAAGGGGAGTGGGGGGCCCTGAAATAGAAATGTGCCCCATGTCCAATGTCAGAATGAACGGGCTCTGGAGAAGCTTACTTGTAGCTTTGAAACATTGCAATGAAATTACTTCACTAAAACTCTTGCCAGGTACGCTTGTGTATATCATTTTCTTTTCTTTTTTTTTAATTATTAATCTTAATTCTGTGTAATTGAAAAGAAATGCAGGAGCTGAGCTCTCTCCACCCTCCAGTTTCCATGCATATTAAGCCCTGGTTGTTGCTTTAGTGTGAAAATCTGCTGTAGCTGAAGGAAAGATTGTATTACTGTTCAGAAATTGCACATTCACAAGGTTCAACTGATTGAGAATCCGCTATTTCTTTTCCATTGGCATTGTAGACTAATTGGATTCCGCGCTTATCAGAGTGGTTTCATCAGAAGAGAAATAAATCTTCATAAGATGACAGTCGATGATGGAAAATAATTGTAATGCTTTAAGTAAAATTGAAGTGCAAAACATATAGGAAAAGATTAAAATGTTCGGATGGAGAGAGAAAAAGTTGAACAATTTGTAAGAAAAGACAAAGAAAGTGAAATCTCAAAAATTTAAAATCATCTCAGCTTTGGCAAAAGAGTAATGCACTTTAAATCCCATCAAGCATCTAATGAGATAAGATATGCATCACCATTTCAAAACATAAACACACAGATCACCTTTTTTATGTAAAAAAATAGCTTGCTGAACTTGTTATCTCTATACCTAGTCGTGCGAAGATCTATTTCAAGAGGAATTTGTTTATTTTGCTAAATAACAGCATATAATTACTTTTTCAAAGTTGAATGCATTCTCTCGTTTCATATAGTCATTCCAAAAACAATTAATACTTATAATATTTATAGGCTTACAAGTATTAAAAATTCTGTGGTTAAATTTGAAGTGAGCAATTATGACCAATACCGTTTAAAATTTACATTTTCTCACCGATTTGAAAATTCATACTGTACTGTTTCAAATTCTATTTTAGCAGAGTGAAGGGTAAATTTTCAAAAAAGTTATTAGACGGCAAAGAATCACATAATAGGAACAACAAGTTGGGAAATAAAATAACTAAGAGCAAGAAAGGATTTTTAGAAAAGTTTTTAGAAATTTTATAACTACATTTTATGAAATGCTCACATACACAAGTCACTCAGAAAAGTTGAAATTATTTTCCCACGTTTCCTAAACAATTCTTCTGTAAGAATATGACAGAGAATAAGAAAAAAAAATTAAATAAATTAAAATCGACACATTTCCACCTTTTCCGAAAAGCCATTTCATACATTTATTTTCTTTAATCTTGATTTAATATTTTTCTTTCTTTTATTTAGTGAAATTAAATCAATTAGGCAGATTTAATTTTATAATTATGCCCCTCCCTCTACCCATTTTAACTTGTCATTTAAAAGCAAGCTAAAAGAAAAACTTATTGCAGATATATGGTAACTAAATAACTGCAAAAAATGTAATATAAGTTGTGTACTATCTGACTTTTCCATTATCTATTTTGAAACATTGTTACTAAAGAAAGGTTTTAATTTCTTAAATTTCACAACTTTTCACAACGATGCTTTGTTGACTAAAGCAGTCTCCTCATACAATCAGAAATACATACAAACAACATAAATGGTAGATTCAGATGAAGAACATTTTTCTGAGAATACCTTAATCATTGATAATTTATGCCAGGCAATAAGCTTTCTTTTATCACATTCTTAACACGTTCAGTGTCAAGCTACGAAAAATTCGTAGCATGTGAGCTGGGCTAAAAACAGTGACCTTTTGATTTACTGGTATCTCCCTCAAAAGAAAAATATCCATATTAATATCAGTGTATTACAGATAAATTCAACTTAGTGTGAAAGCGGCAAATCAAACATACGAGTCAACTCAAAGTCGATTCTGTCAGCTAAAGTGACATGCTACGAATTATCTCGTAGTAAGGCAGTCAACGTGTTAATACATTTTTACTAGTCAAACATTCAGCATAGGCTATGTTATTAATTGAAAACTGCATGCATGTGTTTCAGATTTACCCACCTTTTCTTCAAAGCCGAGAAACAATAAGTTAGACAAAAATAGCAAAAAAAAAGAAACTTAGTGACATATAAACGAGGAGCTATGTTACACAGTAGGAAGAGGTTCATTACGACTTCGTAGAGAATATGTGAGCAATTTCCATCTCAAATATGTGTTCCTAACGAGTTGTTTCGCGATATCTGAGTAACTTATTTGTTGCTTCAGGTCAAGAATAAAGTTTTTCTGGTAGATGCAACGTGACTTGCATTCGCAATGCCAAATAGAAGACATTTGGTCGGTGGGTTCAACAAGGGAAAACTATACTAAACGTTCAAATGTCACAGTATTGATCCCACAATAGTTTCTGCAGAAGAAAAGGCTCACTACACATGCAAACAATTTTCGTTGGAAATCTGTATCCAACTATGTTGCTCCACAATATGTAACTTGTTGCTGCTTCTGGTCAAAACTAAAGCTTCAGAATTTTATGATAAATAATATGCGATTTGTATCCCACGATACAAAATATTGAAAATATGAACAACAAATTAAGCAGAGAAAAGCTAAATAAAATAAAAATATTACAATTTCGACACCAAAATGCCATAATAGCTCCTAGTATGAAAGAGATTCATTACACACATGAGGCAAATCTGTGTCTTACCGTGTTGTTCCAGGATACCTGCCACGTTTCTTGCTGAAACTGAAGTTTCAGAATATTTCCAATAAATATAATACAACGTATCCATAAGGCAACACATGAAAAATTCGACAGACAAATCAAGCTGTGAAAAATTAAATCAAATGCAAATGAAGCAATTTCAATACCAAGATCTCGATCCCGCTCTTGAATATTCGTATTTGATCTCCTGGAAAATCCCTCAAATAAAGCTGAACAAACAGCCAACACAGAGACACGGGCAAAGTCCTTGAACCGATGGCAGCCAACACAATTCACCCCGACGACGAGAGACAATGGCTCCGCGTATAATCACAGCGCTTTAATGAATTTTACAGCATCTGGGATTGTATGTCGAGGAACACGTAAACCCTCTTCGTATAGCATTGCGTCGTCCTATTATTTATTTGCTCCAGAGTCTGCAGCTCGCTCTCCAGATCCTTTTGTGCCTCTGTTCGTGTGTGTGAACTACTGCAGACGGGGAAATGCGATTGATTTATTAAGGGGAAGTTCAACGCCATTTACCAGACGAGCACTGCCCTTATCTGCGAGACCTTTTATCAAGCGGCGAGAAGCAGTCCTTGCGAAGAATTTGATAAAACGAAAACAAGATCGAGGTGTTTTGCTCGAGGTCGCTGCGGTGGGTGGCCGAATTATTAGAGGCAGAAGTAAGTTTGTTCTTTGAATGACTTTCTAGTTGAGTAAAGAGAGAAAAGAAATGACGAAAAAATACGGGAGGCTCAAGATCTTCTAAAAATAAAGAGTCCGACATTACCTCCCGTGTTCGGAGAGGGCGCTGTGTGAATCGTGTTGGAGGTGCAGTGGTGAAAGTTGTATTGGGGATGTGAACGCAGGTTAACTGAATCAGTGGTTAATTGATAAATCAGCCACTTTCATGAATCAAATCGCCAAAAACAACTATTTCCAGCTTCATAAATTTCAAAATGTTTTAGAACAAACGTCATTCACATAAGCAGAGACCACTGTAACAGTACGTGCCATTTGCAGTAGTATCAGTGACATGGTTCGGTTAGCATCATCATGTGTTGTGGAGGAGTCTATTTGTAATGGTAGTTTTTTTTTATCAGTACTTAGCAAGAATTTCATGCTCGGCTCCATTGTGGACGACCCGAGTCTGTGCCAGATAGAAAAATGCTTGCTTGGGTGTCAAGCATTACAGCCACAGGTACTGCACTGAAATCAAAAACGTCCAGCTGACCTCAGACCGTTCCAACTTGTAAAATGTGGTGCATGTGAGAGTGCCCATCCAGGAAGCGCTGAAGCGTTCAACAAAAATACAGCCACCCTATGATTGTGTGATAGAAATGTAAGAAAAGGCCTAAGCAGTGGCTTTACAAAGTGAATAGTTCTTCTTGTCGAGCAGGATCATGTCCGACAAATTGGAACGGAATGCAAAATTCTTGCTGAGTAGTTAGCAAAAGAACATCTTTTCTATCAGACTCCTTCCCACACATGACGATGCTCATAGCACCAAGCCATTGCTATACTACTGCAAATGGTAGGTCCACTGCTATCTAAAGAACCACTTTCACCACTCCTCAAATAACGTCCTCTCCAAATGCGGTGGTTTTAAATGCAAAATTTGAATAAATAGAAAATAATTACAGTAATCCACTGTGAAAAGAATGCAATGAATTGCTCGGAGATCTAAGATTTTCCTTTTAGTAAAGAAGAGAAAATGAATTAGCCGCCTGCTGGGGGGTTGATATACACTTCTGTTCCTAACAAGTACCAAAGTACAACATCTTTGGTGCTTGATTTCGATGGCTTTGCCGGCTTCTTGCCAACTGAGGCAGCTTACGCAAGCAAAATAATGTAAATTGACGTTCTTGGGTCGTAAATTGCATTACTCCAAAAGAAATGAGGGGGGAAAAATGCCAAACTTAGGAATCTTTTGATGCCTGATTTGATCCGCGACTCTGCCATTTTCAAGGAGTACGAGTGACATACTCAAAAGATACTGTAGGCCAGGGCTCTCCAACCTACGGCCCGCGGGCCGGATCCGGCCCGCGGAAAAAAAATCTGTTTTTTCAATTTCCCCCCTCCTCCTTAAAAAAAAAATTTTTTTTATTAAATTAATCAGAACAAAGACGATCACATAGTGAATACATCAAATAATAAATAAAAATCTATTCAAACTTTAGTGCAAAGCTTTTTAATTTTTTTCTTAGCAAACAAATGCAATCTTCTCATTAAAAATTGTCCTAAGCGTTGCACTTGCTCTGTCCTCGTTTATTGTTAAGTTTCTTATCATCATTAATACATAAAATTCATTTAATAAAATTGTAGTACATTGCAAGGATTTAGTTTTTATTCTCGTTTGGCTTTTTTTTTTAACTCCTCTTGGAGAGCAAAATACATTTTGTGGGAAAAAATGACTTTTATTTCAGTTTTCTGAACTGCTCTCTAAATTTTACGAGTTTCCGTAATGTTACAAAAAAAAACATCTGAACTGAACTATTTTTGGACCGTTGGCCCGCCTCGCTGCAAAAATTTTCAATTTGGCCCCCGAGTAAAAAAGGTTGGAGACCCCTGCTGTAGGCTTTTAATACATAAGAAAAATGAATTTATAATCTCAGGAGAAGCACTATGAAATACTTACTTTGCATCCTACCCATAGACACACGTAGCTTTTGCTGTCGTCTGGTTGACTCTGTACATGGCACTCACGAATGTGATCTATAAGATCCGTGGCAGTGGTATTAGCATCGGCAGATCTGTTGCAGTTCAGCCATTTACAGGCGCCGTCATCACCGGCGCCCGAGCCGGCACTGCCGACTTGGCTGCAGTCCGCAACACCACTTTGACTGCAGTTTGAGGATGTGCAGTCACTGGTGAGTTCGTGGCAGAGATCCGAGGGAGTAGAGTCCCTCGCACTGTATGAGGAGGACTGGTGGCTGTTGCTTTCGTCTGAGTACAAGTTCCGGCCACCACCATCGTAGTTCGTCCTTATCAGAACCACTTTGGGGTTGAGGTGAGCTGAGTTCTGAATGAAATGTTTGTCTGTGCTGGATAGTCCCTGGGATGATGACGATGAGACCCACGATGCATTTAACCCGTTGCAGAGATTTTTGATGCAATCGGCTTTGGTGAAAGCACTTTGTAAAGGCAATGGTTGCTGCGGATGAAACAATGAGTCCGAGTTCGTTTTCGTGTCACGACGAGCCTGCTCGTCGAGGAAGGTTTCTGACGCAGCCTTTTCGATTGAGTTCAGTAAATGAGGAAACTGCGAAGATTTGACCATTGGATGATTGCTACTGTGATGGAGCAGTCGGAAATTTTCCGTTTGATTGATATTTACACAATTTGTAGTCGATGACAACAGGAACTGGAAACTGGAACCGTTTGAGACGCTCTTGGGCGACAGGAGCTTAGGACTCTTTGGAACGATGGCAGGCTCGTCGGTGAGTGGAAGGCAGAACCGACTGAAGGCATCATCATCGAGTCCGGGCTCTTCTTTGTTGTTTTCCTCCGACTCCTCGTAGCTGTTGTCGGTCCGCGGGCTGAGGTCCAGGAGCGAATCGGACCGGTCATCTTCGAAGGACTCGCCCAGGCGGCCGAACTGTATGGGCGAGACGGACCCTTCGGGCGAGGCCGGGTTGACCAGGGACTTGGCCGGGCTCGGCCCCAGGCCGCTGTCCTCGCTGTCCGCCCGCAGGCACTCGTAGGGGCAGTGGTTGGTAGGCACTGGAGGCATGGGCTGTGGAGTGACCGGCCGAGACGGAGAACTCGGCTCGCTGGCGGTATCACTGGCTGCGCTGCTCGACTGGCACGATTCCACTCCACTGGTGGTCACCACACTAAAAGAACATAGAATATCATTAACGATAATGCTACAATGCGAACAATACAACAAAAACATATTGAAGCTGATGCATCCACAGCTCGATCAACAATAAGAGGATATCTGCCTCCAGCTCGATTATTGGCTATTCTTGACCGAGGAGTCCAAAATAAGGACGAAACCGCGGTGTCAGGATGTCATGATCGAGCTGTGGGTGTATTTGCTTCAGTTCTGCCTTAGCCCAGGATTATGGACGGTAACTCATTGCATGCAAACATATTATTTCGTGAGTTGAATTATATGACGGCCACCTTGTCCAGTGGTCAGAGAAATCAGACCGATTGGGGCACATAATATTGAAATCACAGTTCTTAATTCAGTAAGAAAGTTATTCCACTTTTAAATAGTAGCTAAGCAATAAAATGTACATTATTAGAAATTTGGAATATATAATAGACATTGGTTGCACCAGAATAATAAGTTATATAAAGAAGAAATAAAAGAAAAGCGCTTGGCAGTTATTTCCTGTAAAAAAGTGAGACCTAAATCATTCAATCAATCTCTCTCTCATACTTTTGTCTCTTTTTATACTTTTCTTTTTTTTTTTCTCATCAAATGAAATAAAAAAAAATCAAGGCAATTTTTCGATTTTTTATTTTTAAGAATATTTTCAGTGTCATAGTATTTTGTATTAAAATAGGGTGGGGGCAGTAGCTAATATTAAAACTTTTAAAGAGTTCAAAAAGTGCCGTTTAAAGGATCTAATCAAACATTTTTTACACGTTTTCCTTCAAAAACGGGTAAACTCAATATGTAAAATAAGGGAGGTGGTCAAGGGCGGATCCAGAAATGTTCCAAGGGAGGGGTGATTGATTTTTTTTCCCCTTACTTGCCCATTTTTTTCGCCATGCATCCTTGTTAATAGATGTAGATTACAAATGTTTTGATCTTCAATTTCGAAAAATTTCCAGATCAGAGCCCCCAATCCCCACATTTCCCCTAATATCATCAAAGATCAACTAAAGTTGCCTTTTTGAACTTTAAAATCAAAAAACTGCTGGAAAAGAGTACCCTCAAGGGAGGGACGATCGCTCCCATCGTATTCGCCCACATCGTATCCCTTGTATCCGCCATTGGAGGTGGTGTGAGAACATTTCGGAAAGGAAAATCTGCGTCATTATAAAATACACCACACAGCTTTCTTCAGATTTAGTTGGAAATTTAAGACTATATATATCAAAGAAATGTTTTATGGTGAACTTAATATGAAGGACATAGTGTGAGAAATTTCGGCAAGGGGGATCTGCGCCGTTGAATTTGGCGGGAGATGAGAGCCCCCGCTTTTAGTCAGGATATCTCCAGATCTTCGAACAAAACTTTTGCATCAGACCGTGTCCCAAACAGATTGAGAGGCATACAGTTTATGTCTGTAATTTTCAATGCATAATGCAAGCAGATTTCCCATTTCCCGATAACAGTCTCACGTTCCTTCATTGTTATTCTTGACTTCTAACCAAAAGTTCCACCATACGGGCAACGTCTCTTGACATTACCGATACTACAGAACACAAGATTAAGATTAGTGGCCGATGGCACTTGGCGACCCAATAGTAAAATGGCGACGGAAGACAACAATCGCGTTGGGAATTGGGAACCCGGCCGTAGCTCTAGATTAGAGGCCGCCAGTCACCAACGGGCGACCAGTTCATTAAAAATGGCTACCATGAAACTAAGTACCAGTCACCAAAAGTGGCAACCATGTATTTCTCTATTTGTCAAAATCATGTTCATTTGTAGAATATTTTCGTTTGTGGTATGCTTCTATGTGAATTAAAAAAATATATTCATTGAACTTTGTTGTTTTTGCAGAGTATCATAATCTCTGATATAAGTAACAGAGAACAGGTAATTTATTCTTTTGCGCTGGGTTTTTCAAAATGGCAAGCAAAAGAGCACAAGTGGCGACCATTTTTTGTAACTCTAGTCGCAAGTGGCTACTATTCCAAATTCCTAGGCCACCACTTTCCAGGGTAAAAAGTTGCAAAAATTCTTAAAACTTATTTTTCTTAAAAAAAGAGGGAGTGTCCGTAATTTACCCTTTGAGTAAATAAAGGGGTGTAATATACGAAGTCAATACAGTGGCCACCGTTTAGACAAATCACGTTTGTTCTAAACATCTTCGATTAAATAAAGTAGCTAATTCAATAAAACTGGATACGGTTCTGTTTTTGACGATTTGAATCTTTAGAACACCCGATTCAATTAACCGGCGCCTACTGCACTTAAAGAATAGAAACGTCGTTTCTGCTAAAAGTGCTCCAAAGTAGAAAATACTAATAAGCACACTGGAGAATTATGATCGTTTAAAAAATAATACCAGAACAAATTATCTGGAACCGCAATGACGTACCAGTGTATTTTTGCCAGGTGGCAAGCCGTTCCGAGGTGTCATTTCAAGCAATTTTTATTATTTACCTACATTCTCTTAACCACTTAAAAAGTATTGCAAAAAGGCATCAAAGAAAAATCTAACAACTGTGAATAATTAATAAGTCTCTGAAAAAGTGAAACATGGAGAAAACAAGAAGATTGATCGAAAACGAGTGCATCGAAGAGCATATGAGATAAAAAGCCACAGTAAGTATGTGTTAGGAAAACAATTTCCCTCGCTATTAATTAGGTACGCTATAATCATTTCAAAAATTTCCGGGGGAGGGATCAAAAGGTAAAAATCACTACAAATTTCAGCGGAAAATAACAAGAATCACGCCCACTTATATGCAAATTGATTTCTCAAAGTTAGTGGGGATGGACCCCCCCCCCCCCCCCCACCCACTGACAATCCTAAATGACGGGCTCTGGCTATTATTAAAGATGAGAACTGAAACACGAAAAGTATTTTGCAAAGAAGGTAGTTGGACATATTTAAAGGTTTGTTGAACTATTTGAAAGTTAGCCCAATATCTGTAAATCCACATTCAGTCACGTTATACTATTTCAAGGCCCTTTCAGTCAATATTTTATGTCGCTTCAAATACGTTTTAAAGGTGATTCTCCACATGATATACTTGGACCGTCAACATTTGTAAATATAAGAAATAAAGAACACTTTGTATTCATATCATTTTACGTGGATTTAAAAATTTAGCAAACGTCGCACTTGCGAGGCGCCCTATGACAGTAGGAACCCCGAAGGGAATAGGAAAATACACATGATACTATTGTAATAGACAAAGCCCCCCCCCTTCATAAAAAAATCTATTGCGATAGGCCCCAAACTTGTAAATACGCCACTACTAATATAATCGTTGTGAAAATATTATTTTTAACGTATGTGTTCCACTTCGAATTTCGAAAGGTACCAAGTGGTTCACCAGAGATGCTCATGGCTAGTGTAATAGTGAAACAATCTTAAATAGGTATCAATCGAAAGAGCATCTTGAGACTTATTTTTGATAAAAATTATTTGCCCTTGACCACTAGCTATCTAAGTATAAGGTTTTTAAAAACTCCAAATTTTACAAAGAGAGCCAAATTTTGCGAGAAATTGATCTCGCAATTGCAACGAACCATGTGAAAGATGTCTTCAATCATTCACTGACACTCACTACATTTGGCTACTTTTCTTTAAAATTTCAACGAACTTTAAGACCTCATATTTTGATAACGAGGACACGAAGGCAAAACTGTATACTTCCGAAAACATGTTTTACAATACTCTTTCGATTGCTACTCATTTAAGTGTTTTTTTATTGTCGTGTGGTTTCTTGGTCAGTAGTGAAAAGGTTGAGAATCACTGCACTACTTGACTGCAGATCTACTGATATCGTGTGCATGATTGTAAATGACAGTTTCTAAATAACTGCATAAAGACAAAAAATATTTGATAATCAAACTGATATCAAGATAACAGGTCGGTAAATCACAGCTCTTCGGCTATTTAAATGCAGTTCAACAAAACAACACATAGGGAATTTAAAATAAAATTTCCGTGTTTTATAAAACAATGAAAAGTATTTCCAATTTCCCATGTTACTTTTTTGTATTTACTATAAATAAGAATAAGTTTGCAGTAAAGAAATGAACACTTAAACAAATCACGTTTAAAAAGAATAGTGCTTTAAGCGTGGGTGCAATTGGTAAATTTACGGTTGGGCTATTTTTGAAAAATTCTGTGGCATCTTTTATATAAATAATCTAGAAACACAGCATATGAGCTTCAGACATGCAATTTGTAAAGTATATTTACTGAATTTAGTAACTTTTATAATTGCAAAATACTGAATGTAGAAATAAAACCACGAGGCAATGTACGCTAAATTCAACATCTACAGTGCAAAAAATAAATAGTTGTTTTTATAGCATAATACTGAAAGCAAAGGTTTCAGTTTGAAACTAAAAAAGCACGGTAATAAAATACCCATTTTAGAGTTTATTTCTGTAAAACTAGCAATTTTACTTTCTTACTGTAAAATTAGCTATTTTACAGTTTATTACCGTAAAAATAGCTGTCTTATGATGCAAAAACCACAGAATAATTCTGGCAGAGGAGGTTACAGTTTAAAACTGTAAATTGCACAGTAATAAACTGTAAAGCTAGGAATTTTACAGTTTATTACTGTAAAATTACTATAAAATTAGCTGTATTATACTGTCAAAACAACATTTATTTTTTACAGTGTACCAATTAGTGCATCGAATTAAAATAGGTGGCTTTTTGAGACAAAAAGTCAATGAATTGAGCTTGCAGATGTAGTGCATTATATTAATAACACTCTGTTTACACAACTATGCAATTTCAGTATTTTTCATCCAATTTGGGTTACATACAAGGAGTTTTTTGTGGGACAAGGGTGAGCAGTTAACCGCGTCCATGAGTTACACTCGAGCTACAGTGTATCTACATCGAATATAAAGTCACATATATCTTTCTCGACCATCTCCAGATATGCAGATAGTTTTGTCATCAACTTAAAAATTGAATAATTTGGATTTTATTATAAAAGGAAGAGCCGCGTATGTGTGTCTGTTAGATGCCCTCACGAATCCATTGCGCTCGATTCGTGGAGTTAATTGAGCCATGTTCGCTCACATGCTTCGAAATTCTATTTTTAGTTTCTCATATTCACACGAACGTTTTTTATTCGGTTATTTTTAATTTTTATGTTGATTCAGTAGGTTGGAAAAGAGAGAGAGAGAGAGAAGGGAAAGGAAATGCTTTCACTTGAGACCGCCTCAGGCAGTGGTTTCTCGAAAATGGTAACATATATTTTTGATAATACATTGACCACCAAAAGTTGTACGGTTTTTTCACACGAAGTACCCGGCAAGTACTGAAAAGAATTGTAAATATTTAATCAAGAGTATTTTTACGCTTTGTGTTTTATAAAAATTTAGCATCGTGGGAAAAAACGTAGAGAAAGCAGCAGTTATGCTTTTTAAAATATTACATTTAAAAGTGAACTTCAAAATGACACACGTACTAAATGTCAAAAACAAAATAGTACGCATCTTTTCCCGCGTTATTTTTCATTATTTCAATTTAGGAAACTAGTTCTTATTTGCATGCAACACACCATCAGCTCGTTTATTCCATCCATGAACTGCAGTTTCTATTATGCACTCATCAGCGTGGAATAGGGAATTAAACGAGCTGAAGGCAAAAGCCATCTTATAGAACGAAGAGAGCCAACAAAAACTGGTAGCTAATGTGAAATTAAAACACCAGCGAGCGACCGCACTTGGTACGGTACAACTCGAAAATTTTGAGGCAAAATTTATTGTTAACTATTGTGGTGTTTATTATTTTCATAAAGTTCACTCTTTCAAAATTAATTTCGCCCCGTTAAAATATCTCAAGCGGTATTTTCACGCTTTGAAATAAATCCCAGCTATACATCTCTGCATTTAACCCTATAACCCAGAAGCCTAAAAAAGTTTTTAAAAAGTCGTCGGACGACCACGACAGTGCTGACGATCACTCAGAAGTTAAATAATTTATTTGTTTACTTATTACAACATCGTATCGAAATAAACCAAAATATTAAAAAAGAAAGAAACATGCGTACAGCTGAAGAGGAAACTAACCTCGAAAAAAATCGTGATTTCGCCGTTGATTTGCTGCCCACGAGCTTGCGAAGGACGCCGCCAGGGGGCTGTCACCTCGCTGATAACGACGACAGGAAAATACTAATTTTTGATGGAAACTTTCGAGCAAAGCAGCTAATTATGTTTTCACAGTGAAAATCGATAGTTCTCTCGGGAACAGACACGACTAGCGACTGGCAACTTCAGAGAGGCACAAGACTTATTTTGTTTACACTATCTGGTGTTGCTATAGCAGTTGTTGAGAAAAACACGTGGGGAAATATTTGCTTTGCAATTATTGGAATATAATTGCATAATTTAAGTATGCATTTGCATGATTAGCTTTAATATACAATAAATATTTGAGATATTATAGTATAAAAGCGCGATAAAACTTTTTTTTTCTTACAAAGAAAGTAATTTGAATTGAATTTTAAATTCATTGACGGCATATTAGTATCATTTTTTATCGTTATTATTAATATTATTACCGTTATAAAAACAATTATTTTGAATAAGTATTTGAGAACCGACTTCTTGAATTGCATTCAGTGTTCGAATTGCCTTCAGCGTGTCAGGCAAAGAAACATAATAGTGAGAATGAAATGATTACAATTGCATATGTTTTGATAATCAAGAAAGAATGTAAAGCTTCTGCACCTACTGGACAAGTTTGAAATGATTTTTCATACTTTATTTCGGCACAAATGCAGCTGTTCCATTCCTCCCTCCCCTGCTAGCTGTTGTGATTGTCAGTAAGAAAATGGAATTCAGAATTAACTTTTAGAACTAAATTCGCTTCACAAAAGTTTTCCTTTTCATTCTGAGAAATAAACAAATATTATACTTGCAGTACTGCAATATTAAATAATTATTCACACAAAAAAAAAAGTAAATATATACACAAAAAGGAAGAAGAATCAGCTTTTCAAGAAGTACTTTCGACTACACGAGGAAACATCCCATGTACAGTAATCACAAAAATACTACTGTTATCATTGATATTAAAGTTATTATTGAGGAATTTGAGAGTCAACATTTCAAATGCTTTCGAGTTTCTTCTATAGTTTATATTATTTAAATCAATATTCAAAAATTTATGTCCCTCAAATGCAAATGATACGAACTGTATTATTCAGTGACAATGTAACACTGTCACTTTTTGATATATTAATCGGTTAAACTTTTATCATTACATCCAGCGAATACATGCGGTAGGAACTGATGATAAATTAAGTGGCAAAAAGGGGGGGGGGGATCTGCTAGTGAATTACCAAAACAAAAGGCTATCTAAGCTGAAAATTGACCAGGTTGCCCATTCCACAATGACCACAAATGACTTTTAGAGTGCAGGAAGTGGTAAAATGACATACTACGCTTGCTAAGAAACCACACGGCGTAAAGTTAATTTTCCGCACAACCTTTTGTTCAAAGTTCAAGTCAGCCAATGGAATTGTTCTATCAAAAAACATTTAATGTACAACCTTCCTATAACAATGAGTAAATATGAATCATACACCTATACAACGTCAAAAAAAACCACACTAAATATGAAAGATAGATCATTAAATGGAGTAAGGATCTTACATTTAGAACTTGAAAAACGTGAGTGATTAGACGCAGATTCTTGAAAATGAATAATATTCCAGGCATTACCATACCTATTCAGGGCTTAATTTGCATAGGAGATCACAGGAGCTGAGCTCCTGCACTTCTTTTCTGTTTTATGCAAATAGAGTGAACTCTCACTTGTACACCGCCTCATTTATGCGCCTTTTTCACTTATACGACGATTTTGAATGGTCCCAGCACATTTCATAGCAAAATAACGATAGTATCATTCATTTATAAGTCGCTCCAAAGATAAATATTTCACTTATGCGCCGAATTTTCGGTAAAATGTAAAATTTAATTTATTTTCTTCAAAAAATAAACATTTTTCTTCACTTTCCTCTTTAATCTTTCGCCTTATTGCACAAATAGTACGCAATTAGGTATGCTACAATTTTTGTTTTCTCTTTATCATTATAATTACGTTACAGTTATCGCCATACCGTAGAAAATGGTCCCTTTTCTACAGAAACATTCTTATTCATTCTCTCATTAGAACCTATGTTTCGTTTTAGTCCTTTAAATAGGCTTATTCACTTTTACGTCTCTCTCACTTATGCGCCTTTTTCTGTTGGCCCTTTGGGCCGGCGCATAAGTGAAAGTTCACTGTACTAACATTTCAGGCAAAATTCTGGCTATATAGGTGTAAAAAAAAAAGTTGTGTGAGCGATGGGGCTCCTACACTGCTTTTGAGACAAATTAGGTCCTGTATTTGCGCCATTTATAGGGGACAACTCAATAGACTAAACTAATTTCACAAGCATAAAAACTAAACTGTTCGGAATTTCACTACACAATTCAGCTTACTCACAGCCAATGTTAGAAATAATCACTCGTTTGGCGTATTTTGAAAGTAAAATTTTAATTTCATAAGCTCAGGATTCCAAATATAGGAACTGAAATACACGCCTAAAAATAGGAATCACACCTAGCCTCTTCTTTCTAGATTACTAACGACAAAATGTGTTTCATTTTTTTAATACGCTTTTAATTAGTTTCCATGTGGGTTTGTTTGTTTGTTTGTATGTACGTAACTCTGAATTAAAGATAAAATTCACGTTCTTTGCTAATATAAAAGTAATATAGTTTTTCTATTACTAAAGGCTAAACTAAATAACATGTTGATGTATTGATGATAAATGTTTCAGTTGTTTGTATTTAACTATGAATAAAAGACGCACGTTCTTTGCAAATATAAAAAAGTAATATATTTAATAATATCATTAATACTAAAGGCTAAACTATATTACATGTTGAAGTATTATAAGTGCATGTAAACTTAGCGCATATTCAATAGTTTTAAAACTCAGAGGGAAATCAGTTATGAATATTATAAAATATAGTTTAACCTTTGTTTGATTAACTTTAAAGCATACATTTAGTTTTTTGAAACTATTATTAAGATTATTTTTCTTCCGCTAACTGCTACTTTTTTCAAGCGAACAGGTAAGCATTTCCGAGAGAACCTGTCAATATCTTCCACACACCGATACCGGTATGCTGGATTAGCGGTTGAGAATTCCTGCATTAGAGTACATTCAAAGTAATTTAATTATAGTTTAAAAAACTAAAAAATACGCTTTTAGAGAGTTATGAACTTAATACTATCATTAATACTAAAGGTTAAACAATATTTCATAATACTTTAACTGATTTCCCAAACTATTGAATATCCGCTACGCTTACATGCACATATAATGCATCAACATATAATTAATTTAACCTTTAGTATTAATAGTAGTATTAAATATATTTTACACTTGCAAAGAACGTGAATTTTCTTTTATTCAGAGTTACATACTAATAACTGAAACATTTTTTTCCATCATCATGTAATATAATTTAGCCTTTCGCATTAATAATAGTACTAAATATATTCCTTTTAGATTTGTAAAGAACGTGAATTTTATCTTTTATTCAGGGTTACATACAAACTGTAACAGAAAAAAGCATCAACATGTACACACACATGTAACACACCCGAGCTGTGGGTGCATTTGCTTCAGTTCTGCTTCAACCCTGGCTTACGGGCGGTAACTCATTGCAAACATGTAATATAGTGAAGCTTTTAGTATTATAATAATTGAATTGAATACATACTTTTATGTTTGTAAAAAACGTGAATTTTATCTTTTATTCAAGGTTACATACATGCATGAAACTAATAAAAGCGTATTAAAAAAAAGCAAATGAACGACTGCTGCTGATGCATCAGCAGCTAGCAGAACTGGTACGATAGCATCACACGAACAACCAGCAAGACGACCTAATCCTCTTTCTAAAAAGGTGCAGAAGTTGAAAAAGAAAAAAAGAAAACTTTGCATAAACAGCTCTTCGGGAAATGTCCGGCCGGTCAAACATCTCTCTCCTCCTTTTCCAGACAGCATCCAGACGCGTCCTTCAGCCGAGCGTGAAACGCGCACTGATGGAGGGCCGCACGCCCTTTCTCCTCCATAATGACCGGGTCAGGCAAAAGTGGAGGCAGATAGTTGTGGAGGAAGATCTCTCTCCTCTCTCTCTCTCTCTCTTCTCACAGCCCTTCACCCGAATCGGCGGTTTTGCTTCTGGCAGAGTGAAAACGAAGAAAAGGGAAAGGGTGCTTGCTTTCTCTAATAAGTAGTTATCACGCGCTGTGAGGTGGTATTTGGCTCTTCCTTGTTTGTTTAAGTAATCGGGCTAGTTAAGGTTTATATGCGGGTGCGTAAAAAGCAGCTAATATTAAGTAAAATTGCACTGGGGAAAGGGAGGGGGCAGGGTAGAACGGCCCATTAGTTTTCAAAAAAAAAAAAAAAAATCCATTTAGAGAATAAATAAGGTAAGATTAACCGCAATGCAAAATTTAAAGCAGAACGTTTTAAAAATTATAGTCGATTTTTCTTTGATTCTCTTATGACTTGATTTGAATATTTATCTGCATTTCCTATGTTTTTAACTTATTTTTGCCAAAACTGAACATTTCAAAGACTATTTGTAACTATTTAAAAGAAAAAAGTAGTAACTAATTTTTTAAAAAAAAATACTTGGATTTCCCACGCAAAAATACTGGCAGCCGAGGTTCCAATTTAAAGCCGTAAAATGCCCAGTAATAAACTGTAAAACTAGCAATTTTACAGTTTCTTACTGTAAAGTTAGAAATTTTACAGTTTATTGCCGTAAAATTTAGCTGTATTATACTGTAAAAACAGCAGTATAAAACTGGCAGAAGAGGATCCAGTTTAAAACTGTAAAATATTCGGTACTAAACTGTAAAATTAGAATTTTACAGTTTAGTACTGTAAAAGTAATTTTACAGTTTATTGTAAAAGAAGCAATTTTTAGTTTTATTACTATAAAATTAGCTATATTATACTGTAAAAACAACATCCATTTTTTACAGTGTAATATAGATCGAAAGCCACAAGATCTCAATAAAAAGTGAATATAAAGTATATAACGGTCTTAAGTTTAAAAAAAATTAGATCCATAATTCCGCCTTCGGAACTATTGCATTTTAAGAAATTGATATAACTCTCACACTTAAATATAATAATTCGCATTATTTCTAGATACTGTCGTCCCCACTTAATCGGGTAACGGATAAATGAATACTCCGCTCATTTGAATAAAACAACTCAGAACCGAATATTTTCACATTTCAGGATGCAATGTTGAAGATCCCCGCTTTAAAAATACCCCGCTCAATCGAATAATATTTCTTGTAACCGACAATATTCGTTTAAGCGGGGCCGACAGTATTACAAAACTTTTGGGTGCAAAAATCTAATTTTTCTGTGGTGTAAGATACCCCAAAAGACCAGTTAGTGGTTCATTCCCAGCCAAGCACGGAATATAATTCAGCTTCCTTTAGCTCTCATTAGTTTCCCTCAAACTAAGGCTAACATATTGATTTCATTTGATAATCCCAAAATTTCAATCACTTGAGCTAGGACATCGAGACTCCTAAAAGCAAGTATGAGTGTATTTATTTACTATATGGAACTACAGTGAACTCTCACTTATGCGCCGGCCTAAGGGACCAACAGAAAAAGGCGCATAAGTGAGAGATACCCATAAGTGAACAAGCCTATTTAAAAATCTAAAATGCAACATTAGTTCTAATGAGAGCATGAATAAGAATGTTTCAATAGAAAATGGTCATAATACTACGGTTTGGCAACTACTGTAACCTAACCACAATGATAAAAGAGAAAACAAAAATTGAAGCATACCTAATCACAAACGTGTCCTTTTAAAACAATCCATAATAGATAATTGTCCCTCTACGAATTTTAGTTCATGTGGAAAAAACGCCTTCCGTGAGTAATAAAAGCGAAAGATTAAAGAGGAAAGTGAAGAAACATGCTCATTTTTTTCAGAAAATAAATTAAATTGTTTACGTTTTTCGAAAAATTCGGCGCATAAGTGAAATATTTACCTTTAGAGCGACGCATAAACGAATGAAATTAACATTATTTCACTATAGAATGTGCTGGCACCACTGAAAATCGTCGTATAAGTGAAAAAGGCGCATAAATGAGGCGGTGTATAAGTGAGAGTTCACTGTAATTCGGTGAAGGTAAAATTTAGTCCCGAAAGCACTTATGATGCAGAGTTCAATTTGTATGTTCGATAACGAAGTTTAACGCTCCTCTTAAAAGAGACGAAAATTAAATTAAGTTCTTCCAAAGAGATCAGAGATGATTTAAAAAACAACGGAGTACGGCAATCTACTCAATTCATTTTCTTACTTGTTATCTATAATTAACAGATGTAGACTTTCTCGATGTTTTGAAGCAGTGGGGGAAAACGGATTTTTTTTCCGGTTTTACTCGGTAAAAATGGGATTTTTTTTTCTAAATTAAACTGCAGTTCCTTTAAAGATATATTTCTTTCAAAAACGAAAAGTATCAAACATTAAAAAATATTTGCAATCCATACTTATTTTCTCTCATTCGTGTAATACATTTATCATTGAAAAAAAATACTTTCCATTTCATAACTACCAACAACCTTTTTTGTACGAAACACCATTCAAATAATTTAAACCAAATCATCAGTTAACCAATGATTTTGGGTAGGATCACACATTTCTCATAAATTCTGTCCTATGTATATCTACAGCCTCAGCGAGCAAAGTACCAAATACTTTAATGTACAGAGAAATTCATGCAAATATTATAAACTTCTCACTAAATTATTTTATGCAGGAAATTTCACATTTTTCAATTTTCCGAAGTAGAAAAAACCCTTTGGAGAAAACCAGAACGAGGGTTTTCTCCGAAGTTTTCATTTTCATTCCTATTCATTGTGCAATCAGCCTGCATAAAGAAAAAAATATTGCACTCAACCTTCCGCTGCTTAAAAGCAGAAAACTATATAAGTATTTCAAAACATTCTTAACGATGACTACATAAAGTGAAAGAGGATGTGCAACAACGGACTATACTAAAATGCAACGTTTCTTGACAAAAACATCGTGATGTCAGCCTATAAAAAACGAGCTAGATAAAACGTCACAGCCTACTTGGCGAATAAGAGGAGATCGCTGACTGCTCGTGAGCGCTTATTGGCTCCGCCCGTAGTGACGTCAGTGCCAAGTTAAGTTGCATTCTAGTATAACTGTTACTGTGCTATGTTCGAAGCTCACGGAGGACAACAACACGACGATAGCAAGACGCCTGGTGTCATGTCATCAGTGCATGCAAATAATGTCTTAATATAGATCTGTGTGACGTGTTAAGGTTAAATGTGTTGTGGCCGCTATTTTAGATGTTAATTAAAGTCTAGCGTGCTAATACAAACCGTCTCTGCGGTTATTCATCACTGGACAAACAGAACAGAGGACATACAAAATAACTCTTTATTCTAACCGGTCAGTAGAGATTTAAAGAATAAATAAATAAATGATTTTTCTTTTAGATCTTTTTCTTTAATATGCAATCAGCGTGCATAAACCAAAAAAAAATTACTGAACATAAACATCCAGGAGCTTAAAAAGCGAAAAATATATACTTCAAAACATCCTTCAAGCTGAAAACAGATAAAATATTTTTGAGAAAAAAAAATAGAACCGACTTCAGTTGGAAATTGCTCAAAAAGGAAAAAATAATTTTTTTCTTTGAACACCATCGAAAGTACTTTTAAACATAAGTTTTGAAGTCGGCGCAAAAACGATATATAACAAATATTTGTACAAATAACAAATATTTGTACCATTACATGAATGTGTGGTAATCACTGAAATGTATCCAATAAAATTTATATTTATAGTTGAATTGTAGTTGCGTATAATTCTATACATTGTTTTTACGCCGGCTTCAAAACTTATGTTTAAAAGTAGTTTCGATGGTGTTCAAAAAAAAAAAAAAATATTTTTTACTTTTTAGAGCAATTTCCAACTAAAGTCGGTTCTATTTTTTTTCCAAAAATATTTTATTTCATTCTTTTTAGTGTAAATGCACTTAAAATAATCAAAATATAGTTAAAAAACCATGCAGCTGTTCAAAAAATCCTTGCAGACCTGGACTCGATCTCATTCCATCAGGAACTTCAGCCTAACGCGTTTAACCACTTGACCATCAGGTCGCGCATTGAAGTAAGGATTCACGATAGCACATATTGTTTTAAATGACCATGAAATGTTAGTTTTTCGATTATAACTTTTTTTCCAGTGAACAAATATCGTCATATGAGTACATGGTACCTAAGTTACACCATCTCCTATCGATTGAAAAAAAATCATCCGAATCGGTTCAGTAGATCAGATGTTATGTGCGAACAAACAAAAAAAAAAACATACGCTTTGAATTGAAAACCTCCTCCTTTTTTGAAGTCGGTTAAAAATGAAGTGGAACAAACAAAATAAAACTCAGTATGCTAACGGGTTGGTAGGTTTAAAAACAAAACAATAAATGAAAGCAGATGTACCCAAATCGCCGGAAGTATTCAGTTGACTAACCAAGCGGCACTAATTCATCCGTGGAACACTATCTGTACTACAAAGGGTTAAATAGACAGAACCTCAGCAACAATGACGGAGTAGCTGAAGAGCGCGGTTTGAATGGGAAGTAAACGCGGCGAACATTACGCGTTTCAGAAATTTGTTGAAGTAAATGAAATTAATATTTCCGACATGCGTTTCACTAAGTAGATAATCCATCTGAAAGATTGAGAGGGTGTTGATGTCAATGTTTATTGTTATTATTTATTTATATATTTCTTTGAAGAAGAGCTCTGCGAACAAGAACGCATTTCTTAATTTCAATGAAACCTTCAAATGAAATTTTTTTTTTAAAACCATTTCAAAAATATGCGATACACCTCCAACTCGTTTGTTCCATCCAGTGGTTGGAAAAACTACATATTTTTCGTAGCGAACTACAACTACAACTACTTTCTTATAAATGTAGTTAACTACAGCTACAACTACTTTTTTTTAATGTAGCGAGTTACTCTACTTTTAAAATGTAGTTGCTACTTCGCTACTTTTTAAAAAAATAAATAAATAAAAAGAATACACCGTTTGAGAATCGACCGAAAAAATTCGAAAAGTGCTTTACATTAATAAACTTCCTCATTTGAATATGGAATAGAAATAGGAATTGTCATTGAATTTATTTGTTACTTTTCCTTTCTGTTCCTTTTTTTGCTAAAATTTGTACTTCTTAGATTCTTTTTACAATTTTTACGATTCGCCACAAGAACCACCTTGTTTTTTTTCCTTCGTTCTCTTTTTTTTTTAAATTTTTTTTTTCATTTATTTATTTATTTTTTAATTCTAAAGTAGTTTTCACAAATCGCTACAAACTACTATTTTTTTGCATCGCGCTACTCACTACACTACTTTTTTCAAAAAGTAGTGCGCTACACTACAAACTACTTAAAAATGTAGCTACTACAGTAGTTTCGCTACTTGTAGCGCGCTACTTCAGACCACTGATTCCATCCATGGACCGTGCCATGCCAAGTGTGGTTGCTCGCTGGTGTTCTAATTTCACATTAGCTACTAGTTTTTTTGGCTCTCTTCGCTCCATAGGATTCCTGCCTCCATTTCGTTTAATTCCTATTCCATGCTGACGAACACGATGCCAAAAAGCCCGATACTGCAGTCCATGAATGGAATAAACTAGTTGGTGGTATATCGCATGTGTCTGCCTTAGCCCTAGCTTAGAGGCGGTTACTCACTGCTTTTCAAAAATGTTCTTTAATAACATAATAGTAAATTAAAGATGATTACTTTAGTTTAAAAACTATTTGGCAGCGATGGGCGAAAATTAAGAAAACAACAAATGCCTTACAATCATACATTATTACATGTCCAACAATATTGATACGTATTTGAAAAACCTCACTGTTCAACTAGTAATTTTTTATTATTCGTAGAAGAACAGGAAGAGGCAATCTCAAACGTACCAAACTGAAAAAAAACTACATGCAGAAAACGGTTTTTAAAAAACCTACTTTTATTTCTCTCCATCAGCACTGCAAAATAAATGTTGTTTTTGCAGTATAACACAGCTAATTTTACAATAATAAACTAAAAACTGCTAATTTTACAGTAATAAACTGTAAAATTGCTAGTTTTGTAGTAATGCACTGTAAAGTTACAGTAAAAAAGAAGTTTGCAGTAATTAACTGTAAAATAGCTAATTTTACAGTAGTAATAAACTAAAATAGCTAATTTTACAGTTTCTCACTGCATTTTACAATTATAAACTGGAACCTCTGTTTCTATTATTATACTCTAAAAACAACAGTTTATTTTTTGCAGACTGCGAGTTAAAAATTGTTTTAAAAGCATCTTCGATGAGTATTTCATCATTCATGCTAACAGCATCACAGCTTCAATTTTGTCCTCATCGTATTTTAGAAGCCTAAATTGGATAATTGCCAAATGGAAACATGCAGCATTTAAGGTTAATCGTTTCATGATAGGTATTTTGTCATTGTTTTGTTTTGTTTTGTGTGTCTCACGTTCGGATTTAACACAACGTAAATACAAACAGCAGGAAGGATAGAGTAGAAAAGATAATTTATAAAATCTTTTCTGAGGGTCGTGTTAAGGATAACGGATCATCCTAAATGACAGAACGTATTGGAGCACCGTTCTCTCAGTAGTACTTTCAGGGTTGATTGTGAGTTCATGAAAAAATACCTGAAAGTTTTGAAGAGAAAATGTGTGTGTGTGGGGGGGGGGGGGGTTTCAAAAACCAAGGCTATTATTTAAGCACACCTAATTTTATAATTATACGTATTTAATAATAAATTGCCTTTCATAAACAAACAAGACACATTTCATACATTCGAATAGTTTTAAATAGTTTTTAGTCAAAAAAAAAAAAATAGAATGGCATCTTAACATTTTTGTTCGATGAATATTTTTAGTAATTATCGGAAAATCACCGAAAATTCGAAAAATAAAAACAAAATACCGAAGGTGGGAAGACAAAAGTATAATTAAAAATATTTTATTTCCGGAATTTTCGAACATGAAAATATCAGAATCGATCATGAAAATACCGGAAATCCGGTAAAATACCGGAACATCTCGGGGAAAATACGTTTTCCCTTCACATAAATTACGTTTATCTCTTCAAATTCTGTACCTCAAAACGTCAGAACCTAAGTCCATTTTCGTAACTTTTCAGCGGAGAGCAAAAACGATTGCCGAATACATGCGAAAGATGGGACTCGTGCTCTTAAATGCTGCTAAATAAGTGAAGGAATGTTTTACTGAATAGCGTTTTCATGGGGGGATGCGAAATAAGATTCTACATACAATGAAGCAATAAAATGAAAATCGCCATTTTTGGACTTACGTCGTTCTGGTTCTGAGGTACAGAATTAAGTCAAAGAATTACATTCTATAACGTTACATTTCTGCAACAACCATTTTTATACAGAATAGATCTATCCGGCCTTACATTTACTTATTTTTTAACTTCAAAAAAGTTAAATTAGTTCAGAAAGTTAAATTAGTTATCAGAACGAATCAAACATGTAAAACGTATTGACAACTAGCTTTAAAATCAACAAAAGACATGTAAAAAGACTCTATGATATTTACTATAACCTTCATAAAACTGTATAAACAAATATCTTCAATGTGATTGGACTTTGGACTTGATAAAAAACATTTTTAAAGAACAGATGATTTGCTAGGTGCCTTATTTGGGATAGCAAGCTGGATTCAACCGTCTTTTTCGTTAAAATATAAGTTATCAAGGAAAAAAGAGAGAGAGAAATAGAACACAAAGAAGTTCAAGCTCGACTTCAAACTAGGAGAAAATGTAGAAACTGATTAAAAAATGGAAAGAGATAGAATCGTAGTTTTCTAAGTTCTGTAACCTAAGTGGTGACTAAGTTTGGGTTAAATCTGTTCAGGGCCTTATAACTTTTTTCTAAAAAAATGATCTCGAATAATATTGAAATTTTCAAAACAAAAGACAGAAATAAATAATGATAATTTATGAAACAACAAAAAAAGAAGACATCAACACAAATGTCACAGTATTCATAAGTATCGTAACTAAGAGTACTGGGCCAATCAAAATTAACATTTCAAAACATCAAAGACAAAAACCTGCGGGAAATAGTAAATAAATTATAGTTTAAAAAAACTAAAAAATACGCTTTCAGAGTCAATCAAACTAAAAAGAGAAAAATAATAAATCTTAACATAAGAATAAAATTAGTGACGAGAAAATTAATGTGACTGTTTTAGAAGTGTGGGCTGCTTTGTATAACATTTTAAAATTAATTCTGCATTTCGGAATCAAACTAGTAAAAAATTATAACAATTGATATCGAGCACCTCACGCTTTTAAAAGTGACATTAATTTCCTCGTCACTAATTTTATTCTTGTGTTAAGATTTATTTATTTTTTCTTTTTAGTTTTAAAAACTCTAAAAGCTTTTTTTTTAGTTCTTTTAAACTGTGATTTATTTTTAACTTTTTAGTTCAATTTTCTATTGAAAAAACGTATTTAATACGTACACTTATAATACATCAACATGTAACATAGTTTAGCCTTTAGTAATTTTTCATAGCATTAAATATATTACTTTTATGTTTGTAAAGAACGGGAATTTTATCTTTTAGTCAGAGTTACATACAAACAAACAAGCAAACGCACATATGAAACTCATAAAAACGTATTAAAAAAATATGCAGCTCGCTGGCCTCCACCCAACAAGCAGCAAAGAAACAACTAATTTTGTTGAATTGACGAAAATGACGTTAATCCTTCCATCGGAGCCAGCATTAAATAAAGGAACCGCTGTTGGGAACAATCGCATCGAGAAGTGTTTCTGATTTTTATTTATATTCCTGTTACATCAACTTAATAGAGATATACACGAGATTTATATTTATTAAAAAACAAAGGAAAGACCGAGAGCAACAACCGGAATAAATTGGTCACGGAGAAAGTTTCAAGTTATCGTCGGTTTCTAGACTCCGTTTTCGCTGGTTCGTAATAATTTATCACTGGGTAATGGGCTTGACTTTATAGAAGTGAAATATTGGGTTGTTGTTTTGTTTTTTATAGGTGAGTCAGATTTAAACATAAAAATTTCACAACACGCAACAATCATAGTGAGTACATGCAATAGCAAATGTGACGAAAGTCGCTTTGGTATGCTGAAAATTTGATATTGGAATTTTGTTCACGAAATGTCCGTTGTGCACAAGCGGTCGTATACCAAATAATTACCCAAATACGGGCCATATCATTTTTTATAAACTCACTAGCTTATTACCCGGCGTTGCCCGGGTGTTTATTAGATACATGGCAATTAAATCTTGAATTATAATAATTGTTTTTAACTTATTTCATGCTAAAATGAAATAGGGGAACCTTAAGTTGTAAATTCATTGTTAATCGTAATCTTTGTTGGAAAATACTCATGTTTAAATGTGTTAAATTTCATCAATTTGTATGCTTAAAGGCTTATCTATCTCTATTGCTCTATCTATTCAAAACTGAAAGAAAATGGCCACTTAGAGACAAAAAAATTTGAGTTTTGAGCTTTTTGGAATTTTTTAAATTTTCGAAATCCCGCTTACGTGAATTCTAGTGCACCAAGAAACCTCTGCGCCAAGATTGGCGAAAATCCGACGAAAACTGTGGATTTGCATAGAGAACAAGCATACATCCATTTTTATATGTATAAATTTTTAATCAAAACAGGGAAAAAAGTTTAGCTGCAAAAAATTGATTGCCCCTGTACAAAATCTCCTAATACATTTTAGAATTATGCAAAATTACGATTCCATTCAGAAGTTTTTTTTTTTTTTTTCAAAGCGTGGGAATACTTCTTTATATTTTTTGAGGAGTGAAACTCATTTTGCAGGAGTGAAATTGAAATACACGAAAACAATGAAAGGAAGATCAATCGATTCCATTAAAAATTACGAAAGATAAAATAGAAGACAGCAGGGAATGGAGATGCGTACTATTTTGATTTTTAACGCTTAGAATGTTTCATATTTTATATTTAAAAACATCTAAATATAACATTAAAAATTCAGCTTTTCCTAATTTTTACTGTGTTGTGTGTATTTTCTTTAAAAAACAGAGCGTAAAAATACACGCGACAAAATTTTTGAAGTGTGTTTCGAGCTGTCAATGCGGCGAAATATACACTGGTAAAAAAATGAATGTTATTTTACAGTATAATACAGAGAGCTAATTTTATAGTAATATAAACTTTAAAATTGAATAGTCTAATCACCGTATTCAACTGAAAAAATGTGCTAATTTTACAGCAGTAAAATTGCAAACATTGCTAGAGTTACAGTAATAAAAACTGTAAAATATGCTAGTTTTACACCAATAAACTGTTAAAATTACTAATTTAACAGCAGTAAATTGCAAAATTG